>JAODAL010003669.1:0-169351 GCA_025379985.1 Phyllomedusa bahiana
ACAGCTATTACCTACTGTTTTTAAACAGTCAGAAATTGAAATGTCCATGGTTAAGTATATATTAATTAGGATCTTTTGCTCTGTGACAAACTCAATTCTTTTTAATGACACAAGGATGGTACAGTACAAGAAATATTGCAATTTTACTAAGGCACAAAAATGGTCTTAGCGTAACTAGCTTGCCTTGATATTTTATTGACTTTTGTCACCAATACTTTAAAATGTTTCTCACTAATGCTGACTCTAAACTATCAAAATATGTGATTATTTTTATTGGCAAAAAATAAACTTTTAACAGACAATCTAATTGTTCTACTCATTTGGAATATTTCACTGCTCCCAAGGTCAATAATCAAAAGGTTAATTAAAGACTGCGTAGATCTACCTTAATTCTTATATGCTAACTCCAATAATTTCTACCGATGATGCTTACAAGGATAGACAGGTTATGAAAGGATAGCTAAACTAATTGAGTAACGCCAACGTGGATTTAAAGATCTTTATGAAATGTAGTACTTAAAAATTTAAACCTGCTTTTGATTTGGTTCTGTCCCTAGAGAATCCACAATATTATGACCACACAGCTAATATACACTACAGTGTGCAGCACATACAGTAACTAGATGGACTGGGAGGAACTAGCGTAAGGTCCTGTAGGTTGTCCACAGGTAATCTGGAGCTATCCTGACTACAGTGCATTCCACATCTGCTAGGCTGCGTGTGGGGGAGGATCCATAGAGCAAAACGACGGCTATTATGGTCCCACAAAATGCTCTAACTGGAACGCGAAGGACAAGGGTCATACTTGGAAATCTTAGTCATGTTCATCAAACCAATGTTTAGAAACATTTCTAGCTGTGGTGGCATGTTTGCATATGACTTGCCTGGAAGAGCTCATCTGCCCCAGGGAAGACAATTATCATGTATGGATGAATGTGATTCTGCAAAGGTGGATTATATCCCAAAATCAATGAGAGTTCCTTCAGTACGGCTGGTTGATTGTGCCATCAGAATGGCCTTGAAAACCAGCTGGTGTTTTTTCCACAATGCTTGCAGGATGTATGTTTCTCTGATGTTTTCCTGTCCTGACAAACAACATCCAACCTTTGATGAAGTATAAAACGTTACTTATTGAAGAAGCCAGCTCCTAGAATTAGCTGTAGTCCCTAATGTAATACTGCTGTCCAAAATTGCCAACTTCATCAGAGCTGCATTACCCATCAATCTGTCTCCGCGCTCTAATCCACAAGTAGGATCCACGTAGCTGAGGCACACGACCGGTAGCCGCCTGGTTTATTATTTATCCATTTATAGTGGTCAGTCCCGCCATCGCGCACTCTTTGCTTTCACCTTGCTCCATCATGCCACAATGGTATCTGCAGTTTTCTATGGCACTTATTGCTACCTGTCCACTCACCATACACTTTCTCCACAGCAGCACACGTAAACAGTTCACAAACTGAGCAGTTTTAGAAATATTGCTATCCTTTGGCTGACATAAAGTAAGCTCTGCTTCATGTAAAGCAATGGAGCAAGCAACTGTTTTCACAACACGTTTAGGCTAATCCCTACAAATCATGATGCATATGCAACAAAATCCACATGTATACACACGCTGATTTTAGTGATTAATTCACTATGGATTTCAACTTTGGCTATCATGAAGAGGGGTGAAATTTGTGGTGAAAAATATACAACCCGATGTTGACGATGCTGTTTATTTGACAATCTTTACTACAATATCCCTTTCTTGTGTATGAAAATTTCCAGATTACATGTGGAAGGAATTTGTCAAATCCACAGGGTTATACTGTATTCTGTTTATGGATGTTACATTGTGTAAATCCACAATGTAAAATCCAAAAGTCAATGCACATACAATTAAAGATCCTTTTTTTATTTTTTTTTTTTTTTTTTTTTATTCAGATGTTATCGTACGCCATTAAAAAATGGAATGGTTCTTGAATCAAGAAATTCTTCAGTTCATTGAAATCAAAAACATGAAAGCAGTTTTGACAACAGTGGCACTTGTGGGTTCTGGAGTTCTAGAAAAACTTATTTGGAAGGGTAAGCATTCCTGTCCACTGGTGGCCTTCAGAAAGTCCAAATATACTGCATCCGCGTGTTGCGTGCAATGAGTGGTTTACCATTTGAAGTCTTATTAAAACTGCAACCACAATGGAAATGGCTTGTTAAAGAAGTGTAAATGATTGTATGAAGTTATGATTATGCAGTGTAAACATTGTTGCACCTGAAAAACGGCTGTCAAAGTGAAAAACCCTGCAGAGTTGTTCCAATACCAGCTTACAGGGACATTTAAGTATTGTGGTTTGAGCCGAAACAAGTGGGTGATCGAAAAATGTGCAAAGAAGTGGTGCGCTCTCGTGATAGTGTGTTTGCAGATCATCTATTATGTGAAGTGACCCAAAAGAACTTCGTATTCGGAAATCTGGGCGCAGAATTTTAGTGCAAAAGTAAGCCCTGCTAATAGTTGTGTTATAACTAGGGCAGTTGTGAAGATGCTTCTAAAACTTATCGAAACGATATGAGTCTTGATTCAAATCTAGTCTTTTTTTAAATGCCTCTTCTCCGTTTGTCTCTTTTTTACTTTTATTTTTTTCCTGATGAAAAAGATGGACAATAGAAAAACATCCTTCTCTTTCTCTTCCTGCAGGGTAACCGTGTGAAGCAGTCGATTTGAGGAGGCATGGCAACAAGCACTGTCACTGTCTCTAGATGGGAACCAATTATGTATCCTGAAAGATCAAACAATTTCTAAAATTACTTCACCTTCGTGAAATTTTCTAAGAGTTTCTAGTTACAACCGCACAATTCCCAGAAGAAATAAAAAGTATTGAGATTAATCTATTAACAAAGGATTACATGTTGTCGATTGATGGCAATTTGGCATGTTGTTTAATATCTGTGCTAAACTGCTAGTAGTCCCGAATTCTCTAGAAAGAACACCCAAAGGCCAGAGCTGATGGCCCCACCTGCTACAGTTGAAACCAAGAAGTTTTATATGATACTAAAAGACTAATTAAGGCATTTATTCACATATCTACATGAAATCGAATAAAGCCTTCCCGTTTTTGGTCAATAAGGATAACAAAAATTATTTATAATTGCCAAATGTCCAGAAATAATACGATAGGAGCATTAAAGGCATTTTTATTACTTTCACAAACTCAAAATTTTACAAACATTTCTCAATGATCATTTTGCAGCATTGTCCGTTCCAACTGAGTGACTTGGATCAAACGTTATCGATATCCTTCCATAATCCATAAGCTACTCACAATAGTTGGTAAGAATTTTAGGCCAATTCCCTTCTCCTGACAGAACGGTTTTTAAACTGAGCCTTGTTTATGTAGGTTGCCTATGCTCGCGACCTGCCTTTTTTCAGCTTTGCCCATAAAGTATGTCAAATAGGAAAGAGATAAGGCTTGTGATGGTACTACCCAAAACATTGACTTGTTATCCTTAAGCACTTTGTAACCAGATTGGCAATATGCTAGCCTGCGGATTATTTTGGATTACCCCTTTCCACCCAACGTATTTAACTGTCTGCAGTAAAACAACATACATGCTCCCACCCCCCCTGTTTCACATTTGTGGATTGTGTGTTCTTGAGTTTCCAAGCCATTCTCCTTTTTTCCTCCAAACGAACGATGATTATGGCCAACAGTTCAATTTTAGGTTCAGTAAGGTCATTGGACAAGTGTCTGGAAAAATGTGGTCCTTTGTTCCTGTGTGCCGTTTGCAAACCTTAGATCTGCTTTTACCATTGTTTTCTTTTGGAGAGTAATGTCTTCTGCCCCTGGCAGAGTATGGCCTATCAGCCTATGTTGAAACAGTTACTCATTTCACTGTGATAATGACACAATCTAACAGCTACCACCAGCCGCACTTCACAAGTCTTTTTGCTTTTGTTCTTGGTTGAATATGCACATGTCAAGCAAAGCAGGTTCACTCCTAGACACAGAACCCCGACTCATTCCAAGCATAATTGATGGCTGTACATTCCTTTCTTAAGTTTGTAACTTGTTTAAGATTGTACACAAGAACGTGGCACCTTCAGGTATCAGGAAATTGCACCCAAAGATTTTTTGATCCAGACTATGTGCAAGTCCCACATTTCCTCATTCCTGAATTAGTCAATGGCCCTGATTTCATTAGACTTCCCATGATGTTACATCCCTAGAAACACCTCTGTTTTCTGCTGTGTAAATTTAAAATACATCCACAGTTATAGATCTTCTAACCTTATATTTGCCAATAAACCTATTAAAAGCTTCCAAGAACATGGCATCATCGTATGGGCTGTCCCAAAGTTATTTAAATGCATAGAATTCGTAGTGTGTATGTAAACATTTGACTTTGCAGAGAAGTATAAAAATGGCTTAAAAAATTCTCCATCTCTCTCCTCATTCTGGCATTTTGGCAATATAAATAATTTTTGGTAATCCTAATTGACCTAAAAGTGGGAGTAAATTGTTTATCTCCTGATTTCATGTCAGATAGTGAGAACAGCATGTACATGTGTTCTTTTGATATAGTGTTTGTAAACTTTCTGGATTCAACAGTATATGTTGTCTATGGGCCATCTTTAATAGCCTATTTTTTGTATATTATGAAAAAGCCCCGTTTATTTCTACAGATATTTTTTGTAATGATGTAAAATATTCCTCCTCGCGTAGACTGCTGACTTGAAATTGTTGCATATCCTGCCTTTTTATATTGAATTAAAAGTATTCTTGGTTATGTGTGCGCTCATTAGCAATTCAGCATAGATAAAACCATCCCTTACATAATGAAGATCAAACTTTAAAATCGTTATAGAACAAATATCAATCATTTGAAAACTTCTCTTTATTACCCTCCAGATTTCCTTTGAGCTGCAAAAAATGAATTCAAACTATATTTGTGTTCCTCCTTCCTCTATTAAATGTTGCACTTCCATTATTTACAGGTTATGCGACAGATGTCAAAACAAATCTGATATTTCCTTATAGTTTTATAGAGCCCATTATGTAACAAAATGTATACAGAAATTACAATAATGCCAGTCTTTCCACCTAGCAATGTTTCAGTGTGTCCAAATTATAATACAGTGATTACTGAAACAGTTATATGATGACCAGTAGCTGAGTAGCACATGATATTGTCTCTATCGTAAATCAACGTGGGCTAAAATATTATAAAATTGATGTTCAGTCCTTGTGCAGGATGCAAGGTTCTGTTCTGAAAGTTGGATAGGAAGTTACATACTAGCATTCTTTTCTAAATTCTTTGAAGGATCTGTAAATATGAGGTTAGACAAAATCAAGGAATTCCCTTGTGGTCATGGTAATGGGAATGGATAAGGGCATTAAAGTGGTATATTATATCTAGTTTTCATCAATGGTATACTTAAAGCAACCCGATCCCCCAACTTTTTTTGAGCATCAGGGACCAGTTTATGCAAGACAAATGGTCATCAGCGGCCGGTTATAATGAGGTGTTGGAGGTTAAGAATTCACACACTCACACAAAAAACACAAAGTCCATACTGTATTCATTAGGTCTATACTATGAGGGATCCCATAAGCTGACCCTCAAGCTGTACAGTCAGTCCTGCAGTTATATGATCTGCTGCCGTGGGTCAGCATTGTACATATATGTAATATACATACAGTTGAAACCAGAAGTTTACATTACAAACTTATAAAAATAAACAAATGCTTGTTTTTCTGACTAACATAAATCAGAATAAACCTTCCCCGTTTAGTGTCAATTAGGAATTACCAAAATTATTTCTATTTGGCCAAATGCCAGAATAAACGAGAGAGAGAAATTTTTTCATGCAATTTTTATTACTTTTTTGCAAAGTCAAAAATGATTATATGCAACTAAAGGATTACTATGCATTTAAACAATTTTGGGACAGCCATATGATGATGTCATGTCTTTGTAAGCTTCTCTGATAGGTTTATTGGCAACATCTGAGTTTCGAGACACAGCTTGGTGGTATGAATTTTTTGATGTACACCAGAGACAACAACTGGCTTCTGTATGTGTGACATCATGGGAAAGTCCAAAGAAAGCAGCCAAGATAATCAGGAATAGAGAATTGTGGACTTGCACAAGTCTGGATCATTCATTGGATGCAATTTCCAGGACCTGAAAAGATGCTATTCGATCTTTACAAACATTCTATACGGCAGAAACAAACAAGATTCAATACCGCACCAAGGTATGAGACAGTTCTGTGTCTCAGAGATGACGTGCTTTTGCATATCAACCCACAAGCAAATGCAAAAGGCCTTTGCTGTATAAACTGGGCTGAAAGGCCACTTTGGCCAGGAAACCATTACTCCAAAAGAAACATATGAAAGCATATGTTTGCAAATGAGCCACAAAGGAACAAAGACCTACTAAAATGTAACTGTTTTTTTTGCCATAATGACCTCGATTATGTTGGGAGAAAAAAGGGTGAACATGGAAGCCTAAGTAATAAACCTCCCAACGTGTGTTAAAAGGGGGGGTATCGAGCATCCGTTGTGGGTTGTTTTTTACTACAGTAGGGACTGATGTGCTTCACAAAATAGATAGCATTATGAGGAAGACGATTTTTGGCAATACTGAAGCAACATCTTTAAGGACATTCACCAGGAAGTTCAAGCTTGGTCGGAAATGGGTCTTACCAAATGTACAATGACCCCAGAGACTGCCAAATCGTTTACAAAGTGGCATTAACCCTTCCTGACGGACGGTCATAGATAACATGGCTCAAATTCGTTCTCCTCCTTGCTTTCTGAAAGCCATAACTTATTTATTTTTCTACTTACAATAGGACATTTGAGTGCATTTTTATTTGCGGGACAAGATGTACTTTTCCAAACGATGTTCATATTGCCATAGAAAATACTGGAAAAACCGCAAAAAAAATTCAAGTGTGTGCAAAATGTAAAAAAAACTTACTTGCAACCATGTTGGTGGGTGTTTTGTGCATATTTAACAGTTTTACTCTTCATTAAAAATGATGTATTCACTGTATTCAACAGTTCATATGCATCCAGCAATACCAAACAATGTACAGTTTCCGTTATGTTTTTGGTACATAAAAAAAATCCAAACATTTTTCTATTTCTGAAATTGCATTGCGACGCCATTTTAGTGCACCAATAACTTTTTTGTAATAACACCTACGACCATGGGAGGTATTTTTTGCAGGCTGAAGTGTACTTTTTATTGCTAGCCGTTTGGAACTTTTATCAGTTTTAATTGAATTTTATGGTCGTGAAAAGACCCAAAAAAATGTCAAATTTTTTTTTTCCTGCTACGGTGTTCATCATTTGCGGGTATAAAAAATGTGATATTTTAAAATAGATCAGACTTTTTGGGACACGGTGATACCAAATATGTGTATGCGATTTTATTTTAAAATGCAAAAACAAGGGGTGATTTTGTAACGTGTGTGGGTGAAGAGATAGATAAGAATATTAAATAGAGATATATAAGATAGATAGATAGAGATATCTAGATAGATAGATAGAGATATCTAGATAGATAGATAGAGATATCTAGATATATAATTAGATAATAGATGAATATATATATACTAGATAGATATATATGTGTGTGTGTTGTAATGACCCTAAACATACATGAATGTAGCGATGTTGCCGCCCACCCCCTTGCCACCAACTGGTGTCGCCAGACTCCAACTCCTGGAAGCAGCGGCTCTGCAGGCAGGGATCGGAAGAGGTGAATTCAAAATCGCCTCCTTCATCTCTTCCGATCCCCGCCTGCAGAGCCGCTGCTCCAGGAGCTGGAGTCTGGCTACACCCAGTGGCTGTCGAAGGGTGGGTGTTGGGAGGTGGGGGGGGGTCGACATCACTACAATCATTTGTAGATATGGCGCTCACTGAGCCACTGTATCTACAACGGGGAAAGCAGGGCCGTAATGAACCATCCTACTTTCTCCATTGTTAAGCACTACACGCCATGTATTCATCTGCTAACTCTGCGCGGCCATTTTACAACAAAAAACTGTGGGTCAGAGTAGATTCCGACCGCCTCTGGACTTTTCAGTCAAAGGCAGTCGCATCATTTGTAGCCCAGGACCTGGACCGGCAAGAGCGATATGCCCAGGGGCCCGGTTTTGGGGGACCACCTTGACCCTGCGTTTAAGGGGTGGTATCCTTATTGACTGACTAGTATTAAACATATGGGCAAAGCTACATAAATTATTATTTAAAAAAAATATGTTGTTCTTCTGATTTCTCTTCATTTAGAGTTAGAAATAGTTTTGATCTCCCTTTCTTGTTGGCCAAAGTTTCCCTTGGTTGCCGACCACCTCTGCCGCACTAGCATTGACTGTGCTATTGAACAGTGAATATCAGAAAGGATAAAAAAGTCCTCTTTCCTGGCCTGCAACAAATTACATAGAATAGAAGGATTGGAGAGAACTGTACATAATGTGTTTCTTTCAGCGCTCCATCACTGAAATAATTGAGAAATGTTGTGAGTGTGTGTGAGTCTGTGTGTGTAGTATATGATATATATATAAATATATATAATATATATAAATTATATTTATTATAATTAATATTATATATATATATATATTATATATATATAATATGTGTACAGCTTTTATTAATCCACCAAAATCATTATACAAATGAAACATTAAAAAGAAAAACAGAAGTCCTAGGCAACCTGGGTCACTAACTAAACACGTGACATAACCTTTCTATTCTATGTCCCTGTGAGCCTACTCGCCCACACCATACACAGCAGTCAAACGCCCTCAGACCAGCCCTTACGGTTCAAACTTTTCCTGAGGTCCATTGCACGCCCTGCTTTCCTCTAGCTTCATGGCAAGAGCCCTCTCCTCTGCTCTATCTACGTCACTTCAGCCCCTTTGTGTCTGAAGTAACAGGGCTTTAATAAGCCTAAGAAAGACTTGGTCTGGAAACATGGTAGGCATCCCCCCCGCACCCGCCCCGTATTCAAGCCGGAATTGCGAGCGCAGGTCCGGGCTTCGCAATTAAGGAGCTTGAATAACCTGTGAACACGGCCTAAACGTGTCCAGTAACTCCACACTGCTTGCGGGCTTATCTCACTAAGGCCACTAACCTTGGTGTGACTCTATCTTCTAGGTGTGGCCTAATGACTAACAACCATACCTTGGTGGCAGAGGCATGCAGCATTCTGTGGTCTAATCTGTCCACAAAGTTACATAAATATTTAGGTTGCAAAAGGTATTCATACCCCTTGAACTGTTCCACATTTAAATGATTAAAGCCAACACAACTTAGTTAGTAATATTTTATCTATACCGAAATTTGATTTTCTGTATACTGCTATTGTTTTATGAATACTTCGAGATTGTTCTAGAGAACGACTAGAGGGAACAAACTGCATCAGAAAACCAATGCGAACATACCAACCACTCAGGAAAAGTTTGATTGCAAAAGTGTATTTTAGAGATAGATTAAAATATATAGCCCAAGCTCCATTACATTTCACACGTAGCACTGTTTACTCCATTCATATGATAACGATATAGCACAACTTCTGAACTAGCAAGACATGGAGGTCCATCTAAACTGGCACCCCAACAAGGAGAGCTCTAATTAAAAAAGCATGCCACAAAGGCCTAGGATCACTGTGGAGGTGTAGCATGCAAGATCCACAGCTGAAGGTGGCGGAGAATCTGCCAACAGGACAATTTAATAGTTGTGTATGCCAAAAAAAAAAAAAAAAAAAAAAAATAACAAACCTGGCCTTTATGGAAGTATGGCAAGAAGAAAGCCTAAGGAAGTCCTGTATGCAGTTCAAAAAAAGCTGTAAGGGGACACACAAAAATGTGGAAAGAAGGTGCTCTGGACAGATGTGAGATCCAAAATAGCTATGTGTGAAGAAAGACCAGCACTGACAATGCACCCTGAACACATCATCCCACTTCTAAAGCATTGTGGTGATGCATCATGCTGTGAGGGGAAGATTAGCCTCAACAGGGACAGTGAAAGCTACTCAGAGATAAATCTGGAAGATGGACTGGAGCAATATACAGGGACAATCTGCAAAAAGACCTGAGACTGTGGTGGTAGGGTCACCTCCACAGGACAACACCCTAAACATACAGCTTAGCCACAAAAAAGTATAAGGTTATGTCAAAAGCAATTCATATGTTATCCCCTTAAGGACCCTGGCTGTTATTATTACATCCCAGGTCGAGCTAAGGGATCATTGCATGGAGGATTGCTCCGCGACCCCTGCACAGCCCTCTGGGTGTAGCGGCTAATCCCGTTAACACCCAGGGCTGTTACATGAGCGTGAACGGGCAGCGCCGCCCGTGGCTGAGTTTAACCATTCAGGATGCCGGGCAATGAATGCCACGGCTTCTGAATGAATGCAGATCGGTGCTTACGGCACAATCTTCAGGGGAATCGGCGCCGTCGCAGCAATACCGTCAGCAATCCGATGTCCCTACATGGCAGCGGGTACCTTGTAAGGCCTCCGCACTCCCATGTTCCTGGGTTTGCCCAACTTCCGTCCCGCAAGACAGTGAAGTGGGGAAACCGCCATCTTGGTACAGTCCCAAATGCCAAGTTCCTATGCAATGCATTAGACTATAATGAAATCGCGAGCCACCTTAGTGGATCAGACACCGATAGTGGGATATTCAATGTTAAAGTAAAAAAATA
This sequence comes from Phyllomedusa bahiana, assembly GCA_025379985.1. Lineage (NCBI taxonomy): Eukaryota > Metazoa > Chordata > Amphibia > Anura > Hylidae > Phyllomedusa > Phyllomedusa bahiana. Next base: position 10,701 of record JAODAL010003669.1, read on the forward strand.
AAAATAAAAAAATAGTATAGAAAGTACAAAAAAAAGCATTACAAAGTTCAAATCACCTCCCGTTTCCCCCCAATTTTTACAAATAAAAACAGTAAAACAATAAAAAATAAATACACAATTGAGGTATCGTAAGCCACGTCGAAAAAAAGTCTCGATCTATAAAAAATATAACATCATTTATTCTCGTAAACGACTGAACAACCGTAGAAAGAAAAAAATTTCCAAACGCCAAAATTTAGCGTTATTTGGTACAAATTTAACGTCACTTAAAAATTGTACTAAAAGTGGTCAAAAAAGTTGCATGCATTCCAAACTGCAAGCGATATAAAAGTAACTAACTTCTAGCCCGCAACAACATGTCATCCTCAACTGACGTCGTAAGTGTTAGTTGCAATGTCGTACAAACTCGGCGCGGGCGGCGCAAATTTTCAAAAATAGAAAGTTTTGAATTTTTTTAGGCGTACCTAAAAACTCACGAAAACCTCCCGAGAAAACCATTGAAGGCAGTAAGTGGGTGACGGTGGTGGCGCAGAAGGAAAAAGAAACGATTGTCCTGTTTCCCTGAACACCCTCAGTGATCTCTGGGCAAAGTGGTGACCACAATAACGACCTCATAACAGGTGAAAGAAAATATCCAAACACCTCCTGAACAGGATGAAATAGAAATAAAACTAAAATAAATAAGGGCAGCAGACCTTACATCCACATCAGGTCAAGTCTGTCCACTCGCGATACACTTGCCAAAAAACAGATTAGCCTCAATGTATATGCAGCAAAATGTAGTATGCCTGGGGTGGGCTTTCACTTTTTGCTTATGCCACGTTTTACTAAGCCAAAAATACCCAGTGTCCAATGCTGTGTCCCCCAAAGATGTTGAAAGAAATTCATTCCACCTATGGATCAGCAAAGCAGGGTAGAAACATACCTACAGACTTCAGCTTAAGGTGTCCCCTACAAATTTTGAACTCTGGGTGGGGGCTGAACTACATATGCATGCCACACTTTTCAGTTTTCTTTAATTTGCAGAAATTTTTGGAAAAAGCGTGTATTTTTCTTACACTTCCAAATACTACATTGTGTACTCCTATCACATAAAGTATCAATAAAAATACCTTTGGTGGCTGTAATGTTAAAATACACTGTATATACATACATATGTTGTAAGAATATCGAAATGTTTTAGAGTACTAGTTGTGTAGAGATCCATATATAACATACACTGTGACATTTTTCCAGGAAAATTAGCTGTCCAGGGTCACTTTCTGGTGTACGCAGTCAGTTTCAACTACTCACAGTACGCCTAAATTTTTGGTCCAAAGCAGACTTTCCATTCACACAGGCGACAGACTGGCTTTATTTTTTTCCTCCTGCATGTAAAGCAATTCACATCAGTTTACAAAGAAAAAGAAATATAAATATATAGTTTAGAATTATTCCTCTGTGACGAGTACACACACACACTCCATATATATTATTTTTTTTTTATATTATTTTTCTCTTAGATAAAGTATTCCATAGTTGTTTTTATTTTTAGTTTTTTTTTTTGTATATCCAGTAGTAATGTATTATGTTCATTATTGTATGAAAACTAAAATTAGCAATGTTTTTATCAGACTCTGGAGCCAGTCACAACAGTTGTAATGTCCCAGTGTGGATGCAATACTACTAAGGACAGCCTAAGAAAATTGACGCAGGCCCCCTCTTCAAGGATTTTTGGCAAAGGTTTCATGACAGCTTGACTGCTTTTGGCAGAAAAGTAAAAAGGGGATTGAATTTAAATAACAGGTGTTTACTTGACACAAATGTAAGTGCTTATAACAGTGGCTGTTATTTCTTAGCACATCTTGGCATCTCTGTATATAACAATATTCTATTGCTTGTAATTGATTAAAACGTGATTTCCTAATTCTAAGTAGTAGATTCTAAAAAAAAAAATTTAAGGTCCCATCCCCAGATGTTCAGATCACCTCTTTTACTATTCTTTCTGCCTGTTTTAGATTTACAAAAAAAAAAGTGAATTTTTTTACTGCAAGACATTTAGAATGGCTATATACTTGTACAAATAGGCTAATCGCAGCAATGTTAATATTGGATTGGTTATAGTATTCTCATAGAAAATAATGAGGCCCAGTTTTTTCAGCAAAACAGTAAGGTTTCTCGAGCCTATTAACTCATTTGGTTGCCAGGACAATTTTTCACACTTAACGACAAACTTAAAACCTGAAATAAAAAATAATAATAATCATATTCCAAGTTCACAATTTTCTGAAATAGTCACAACTGCATTGGAAAATGAGCACGTGACAGTCAAAACATCACAACCTTTATGCAATTTTACCTCAAGCTTTGTCTTGCAATAGCTGCATAAAAATTCAAGTTTGTTGACTAACAATCTAACCCCCCAAAAACTTACCAGAAAACCTTAGCCTCATTCACACGGCTCTTTGCCAACGGATTGGCGCCGGTATTGCGCGCCTAGATTTGCGCTGCAGTACGGCCCAATCCGTCGGAGTCATTAACGTAATCCACTGCATCTCATAAGAACAGTGGATTCACATCGCACCTCCGACTCGCGAATCCGCGGGGCGGGGAAAGTACATGCACTTATCCAAGCTCAATACGCGCCGAAGATAAATGTACATCAATGGGGTCGGGGAGCTGCACCCCCCGCCGCGCTTCGGCACCAGCCCCGCTCGGTGCCGGCCCCGCCCCCGCCCCGCCCCTTATATACGGCTGTGATTTTGTTATAGCGAGCGCAATCTCGGTACTCCCAAACTCGTCTGGGAAAAAGCTGTATGAACACAGGCCTAACAATGCATACATGTCACCTATGTCTATCTACATCACACAGAAACAAACTCTAGGTCCGCGCAGGGCCGAATCTGGGCCTGCCACCTTATTTTATGTGACCTGCAGACAACTTAGACACAGTGAGCAGGGATGGACAAGTGGATGATGAAAACAGCGCAGTCATCCTTCACTTTCCCTGCAGTACGCATACCATACTTATAAGTGTGTCAACTCACCCCGTGTATCCCAACTTGCTTCTATGGAGGAGGCATTGCACAGCCAGGACTTCAAGAAGTAACATTTCAAATGCAATGAAAAAAAAGCCACCCCTACCCACAGCAAGTATTCGATTAGAAATGAATTTTTATTCATGTTTGCATGATAAAAAATGTGATTCTTCTATTTTCAGTAAAAACATGGGATTCTAGTTAAGCATATTGTGAAGAACCATGCAAATAGCATTTCGGAACAGGAACTAAGGACTGATGTTCTGAAATGCCTGCAATGTTCCTCACGATATGCAACATAAAACCATGCTTTCTACGGAAAAGAAGAAAACATTTTTTATCGACAACATGTAAATAAATAATTTTTTTATCACATCTTGTCTTTGTGATTTAGAAAGCTGGCGTTTTCATGCATTAGAAATGTTGCTCTATTTAGCAACATATAGAGGTGGCACACTCTGACATCCCTAACTAGACAACCGCTAAACCATTCTCTCCACAACCCCTTGAAAGGCATACCATGCAGAAAGGATAGTAGTGCACTTTATGAAATGATGTTTGTTATATTCCCCCTTTGGAAAAAAAAAAAAAAAAAAAAAAAAAAAAATCTAACACATCATAACCAAATATAATCACCAGAACTAAATTGTCCCCAATGGCCCCCTTTGTGAGGTAAGTTTCAAGGAAAAATTACAGAAAAATGGGATATTCACAACATCAAAAACGCAATACAAGCCATAACTTATAAAGCTCAATGGCTAGAAACTAAAGACTGAACCCAGTAGGATTGCAACAACGAGGCCCCAGTGAGTACTTGGGAAAGAGATAAACAGGTATGGTTTAATTGCTGAGCATACTCACACCTCCCCACCATTATGGGTAACAATAAGATGAGTTAAAAAAAACGGCCACACTAATTGATACCTTTCACAAATATGCAGAAAAAAGCCACTATATATTTACACAGGAGATAGCACAAATGCAAAAATACCAATAACACAACCACTCTCATACCGTTCTAATGCATGAGGGTATGGTATTGCTGGTATTATAAATTGACATATATATAAGGCATGCGAAAGTAGGATGTCCGAATAATAAGATACGTGTGGTAACACCATTGCCTAGTTTTATACAAACTATTGATGACAGCCCGTTACTATTCGATTGGGTGGCTGCCCAGAACTTTTCTAGGTGTCCCAACACTTAAAAACAGACACCCCCGCTGCACCCCAGTACTTTTGGCAAATATAAAACATGACGATACTGTCAAATTATCAAATATGAGGTATTAGTTGATAGTAACAGGTGAGTTCCACAATACGCAAGCCGTTCCCGTACGCTGCGAGTGGACATAACACATTAATCAGAACAATCACAGAAAAAAATGGCACATATAACTTAATCAAACAAACCGCAACACAGTTACCCACAGGCCATGATTTACAGCTCAATGTGAGTTCTGGACTAAAGTTCTGGAGGTAAAGTCCCCGGCAAAAGAAGTGGAGGACATCGTATTATGTTTGGATTTGATTTGCCTACTGTTAGAGAGCTTGTGTGAGATGTTTCAGTTCACTGATACTTTTCTAACATTACTGTCATATTGTATTAATATTGACTAATTGATCCATCAATAAATTTTTCACATATACTAACTCAAGGAATGAACACAAAGGCCAGTTGATGATCCCTATTATCCAATTTATAATTAAACATCACACAGCATGAGGTGGTTCTTTTCACATTAGCGTTAGTTTTATTGAGTGCTATACGTTATGTAGTCTACAGTGAGAGTTTTTGTTTTTTTTTTTGTCATTTATTGGAGAAACATTGTAAACTGGGCACAGTAAACCTCTGTGGCATTTTGTGAAATCGTAACGTATCCTTGTCACGCTGCCGCCACAAGCCCACCTGGACCTTTGTCTTAAAATTTTCATTACAGTATAGAACAACGGCATCAACAGTTTCTCATGAATAATTTCCTGCTCTGAACATTACTTGTACTCCTCTTCATTTGTCATTGTCTTACTAAAAACATTTTGGAATATCAGCAGTTTTACGCAGTTGATTTCAGCTGTCAGTAATGTGCTAACTATCAATTTGCTTAAGTAACTCTAAAATTAGCAAGCTAATTTAAGATTTCCTCTTCTTATTTTCATTGCGGGATTACCATTATCCAAATGAGCAGAAAGTGTAGAAGATAGGAGTCAAGTAAGCATGAGCAGGTGACATGCTTATTATGAAAGATAAATCTGAACATAAGGACGGCCAATTATCCAAAGCACCTAGCGAACGGAGCATGGACTGCAGTGTGTCTGACATCTTCTACAAAATGCATCATATTTGTGTGGCTGCCTGACACTGAGTCCTAACTTTATTTTCACAAAGACATTAGATTTAACTGCCTGAATAGCCTAAATTTAACAGTAGGTGCATGGAGAAGCAATGTTGCTAAAGGTAAAAATGTGACAGGAATGGTTTAAAAAAAACTCACCTGTCACATAAACATTTCTGTTATCAGGTGAGGACGGGATCCTTCGCATTAGAGAATGGTTGTCCCATTCAAGGATTATATTTAAACTTCTTCTAAAAAGTTAACCTATTTCATTAATATCAGGCATTTTTCTCTCGTTGACGTCTTTTTTTTTCTGATATGCTTATACTATGTTCATATTGGCAGGCACTTTGGTTAAATACTAGTTTCAATTTTGCTGTGGGCGTCAATCAGTGGTGTAGCTGCAGTGGGCGTTGCATTTACAGTGGCTTATACTCCTGACCAGAGGCTCTCTTTTGGATCCCGGACCTAGGAAACAGTAAGCCAGAACATTGAAAAATTTGATGTTGAATTCTATACGGGCATTGCGTGTTCATCCAGAGCTTTACAACGGGATGTCTATGGTAGTGGATCGTGAATGGTAAAATTAATCACATGTAAATCAATCATCTGGCACTGTTAATTCTTAGTAGGTGATGAACGTACATGACCCTTCAATACCACTTAAATATAAAACCTAAAACTATAAGACAACAGGAATAATATGAGTTATACTGTTTATTAGTGATGAAAATATTTCGGCCAATCAAAAATTATACATTCTAAATCATTCCATAGCCCATATAAGACTAGACATCCAGACTCGATCATACAACATATCTAACCACATTCAATGACCTTATGCAGGCTTTGATCTGGTGGCCAAATGAGCTGTCTTGGTCTGGGACTTATATAGGCTTCTATTTGATGGGAAGTTTAATTCATGGCAGACTATAAATGTGCAACCCAAGTACTTTCCTGCGTCGAAAATTACCTAAAATCAAAACACAGATCCCTTTTTTATCGCAAGAGTCTCATCTGCCCCGTCAGTTTCCTTCCATCCCCTTTGTTCATGAAAAAGTGTAGATCGACATTTGAAAATCTTTCTGCCTGTCTAAAAAATCTCTAGTCTATACCCACCGAGACAATGACGCACAATTATTAATAACACCGTATCTAATGTAGATCCAAGAGAGTGAGCAAGTGCATTGTGCTGTTACAGTCACATGTTATTATCGAATCGAGTCTGGAATTGTGCAGAAAATCTTTGGTGAATTGCTTGATAAATAGTATTAGGTAACACTTTTTATATGTAGATGACAAATCAATTCTGTTTTCTGAATACCAAGCTAAAACCTCCAAAGCTGCAAGTAAATGATTTCATGCCACCAATTAAATCGGTGACTTGAGCATGTGACAGAGCTATAAACTCCTCAAATCCTTGTTACTTCCCTAGAACACACATGACTTTAAGCATTGAAGGAGGAACCTGCTCCATAAAAAATGTCACTTGTAATTTAGGACATTAATAAGAGAATTGTTGTTTTTAAACCTTTCTGCAAGACTGGACCATCTCATTTTATTCAGACACAAATGAAGAATCTAATTTCAGGAATACAATATTGCATGTGGCAGTTATAACTTCTTTTTCATACTTTTAGAAAACTTTGAAATGAATAATAAAGTGAACAAATAAATGAATCAACAGTCTGTCCCATGCAAAGATTTCCTGCTTGTTCATTTGTGCGATATTTCAGTTTGTAATGACTGAGGTGGGTAGGGTGTATAAATATAAGATTTAAATTTAGCATGTAGATAAGCTTTCTCACCCCATTTTTACTAGTTTAAATAAAATGTAATGTAATCTGTGGGAGACCGTGCAAATAATAGAGAATTAGTAAACATTCGCTACATGAACTATCAAAAAAGCCTGGTAGTTTAACAGATTAATGGTTTGCCTCACATGAAGATTTACACAGGTCACACGCAGCATCAGGGTACTCGCATTTCCTAGTTAGGCTGTGGGGGGTTCTACAGCAGTGATTGGAATGGCATTTCCAGCTCAGCAGTGACATGACTGTCTGGAAGTTAGAAAACTGTAGTGCACAAACCTATAGCGCTCTAAAGGGTTAAAGCATGTCCTTAATGAAATCGAAATAAGCTCCAGTCCTTTCAAGATAAGAAACAGAGCAGAGTTGAGTCCATATCCGACCACTGCTTCGCAGCCTGTAATAACAGAGAGAGTTTGGCTTGTATTTATATGATGGGGTTAAACTAGGGAAACCTTGTGTACATGAAGATGGACTATAAGATCAGCTTCTAAATATGAACATATCAGAAATCATACAGTGAATGTATTTGGCAATAGTACATTTTTATTTAATATCTGTGCCTACATGTCTTTAAAGCAAATCGGTAAAGTCAGAATATCCTTCAAACTTCTGTGGGAGATTGATTGTGAGAGCCATGCTCTGTAGACCTATGGCAGAGTCATAGTTTAAAGCTGGGGGAGGAATAGGAGCTTGTAAACCACAGTGTTTACCTATAGTATAGAGGTCACCTTTTATTGACATACCTACAAAAATAGGATGAATCATAAGATACCTGTTGAGATAAAAGTTTCATACCTAACAGATATGTCAGACAAATTTTTTATATTATTTTTTTAAATAAAGGGTACTGTGAAAATGTGAAAAGAAAAGAAATAAACCTCTTTAAAATTATTTTAACATTAATTAAAATTTTAATAACGGGTCACTTTCTGATGGCACATTCCTTTAACACTGACACTGGCATGAAGTACTACAGTACCTCTTAATGTGCAAGGGGAATTCAGATATAAAAATTAAATCTATCTGTGGAGCAGTTTACTGACAGCAAAATCACACTCATTTTTCTATGTATTAATATTATGATAAATGTCCATTAAATAGTAAAACAACTAAACCTGTGAACTCACAAGTGGGTCATGTTGCATCTTCTCCTGTTTGACACTGTAGGTCCTAGAAGCTGTGACATAGCAGTTTATTCTTAGCAGGACATCCTTTAAGTTCTGCCTAAGAGACATAGGTTGACAGAACTACTTAGGCTTATGTTCACAGACGTCTGATTTTGGGATGGATTTCATCCGCGTATTGCGCGCACGTACTGCGCGCAAAATACGGCTGAAAATCCGGTCCTGTCATTACGGAAATCCACAGTATCTCATAGAGAACTAAGGGATTCCGTCTCCTTCCTCCACCCGCTTGAAAATACTGCGATCGTGGAGGGAGAAATGAGTCAAGCAAATCATTATCCCCGACGGGATCCGCACCCGTGGATTAATGAAAGGTACTATTGGGCCTTTTGGGGGCCGTCGAGCTAGCCGCCCAGGCGAAATCCCGTCCCGCAATTACTTCGTGAATCAGCCGTGGGTTACCATGCAGCATAAAAGTAGACGAAAAGTAAGGAGTTTTTGGTTTCCTGTGTAATCTTTCTCCAAAATTTTTTTCAATTTCAAAATATTTTTAGTTTTACAGATACAGCATTCAAGCCAGTGTGCATTTTTGTTATTGTACAGAATTTGGTGGTAGAGTCCCATTAGATCTGGCGAGAAACATAGTAATTTTGACTTCACAAATAGCTAGAAGTAGAATGATTCTATAAAAAGAAGTAAACAACAAAAAAATTGAATCCGAGTGTCTTTTGCCATTTAACAAAAAACCTAATTACTGATGCAAAACCGCTAGATTAAGATCACAAGTTCTACACTTTGCAGATACGTGGTGGTTGCCAGTTATATTTACACAGGCTTGTTCTGTTAGAGGCTCACAGAGCCAGTTCACCACAATCCGTTTTTACTGAGAATTTACTGAGAATACGCAGCAAGATAAGCCATGTGAACATACCCTAATTGATGACATGAGGAGGAAAAAAGAACGTTATCGCAGGGAAATTGTAACTCGTCCGCTCCCGTGGCAAATTTGACCAATTTCAGGCAAAATTTTGTGCAACTTTATCTCAAGAATTAGAAAGTAACCCATCTATGGCAGAACCTGACTGTGCATAGTTACATGACAAAGAAATCTGAAGAACAAGCGATGCTAAAACACTAGCTAGGAATAGCAGAGCTGATAGTAGTCAATTCCCTTTTGTAAGACCCACCCAAAGAGCGTATCTAGGACGTGTGGTATTGAAGCCTGGCTGTGACTTGAGTAGAACGACAATGTGAGACAACGCGATTTACTAAATGGCATGGAGAGACAATCCCTTTAACTTGTGTGTAAAGCTAACAGAAGTTGATTAAAAAAAACACTTACAATAAACAAGAAGATGCATTGCAGCAACACATGTTAACCCAGCCTTTTTTAGATAGTTTTAGATGGATTTACTCATTAGGAAGATGGAGGTTTGACCTACAACCTGGAGGCTACAAATCTGCTTAACTAAATCCAATGCAGTTGCAAAACACTTTGGAGTTCTTGTAAGACCTGATAAGTTAGGTTCTTGGTACCATTAATACTGTGTTTTCCCATAAAAAGGAAATTACTGCAGGCTTTGTGTATGTCTGCCCAAAAAACACAATTTACAAAGGGAAATAGCCTGTATGATAAGCTCATCTCTGTATAATATCCGGGTCCCTTCTGCACGACAAGGACTATACTAACTACCTTGTTTTATCAAACTTTATGTATAATTTAACTGTTCCTGTTCACATTAATGAAGTCACTTGTGTCTGTGGCTTTTAGTACACGACTTTCAATTTAACGTCTGTATGAAGCAGCTTGTGTAACATGTAATCGTAAATTCACGTAAATGAACTTGTTAGATTTTCACTGATCTGTCAAAACATAGAAAGGGTTTTCCGTATCACTAGGACATATATATTTTAAGACACGAGGGATGTAAACCACTTAAAATCTAAGAAACCAGAATAGTTTTTGCGTGTAGGGCTGTAAATTTATAGCAGCATCTCTCTATAATGTATAAAGTAGTCTGACCCAAGAATGCTGGTGATATTAAATGATGATCTGTGAAATTAATATCACACTGCATTAGAAGTTTGTTATTTTTTTTTTTTTTGTGTAATAAATGCATTTGTATTGCATCAATTAGGGCAGAGTAGGTTGAGAGAAATGCCTATTTAGGACATTCTTTTCAACTGCTTTTACACCCCTTTTAGGCCTCATTCACACGGCTTGTTTCAGAACATATTTATGGTCGGATTTCCAATCGTAAATACGTTCCGAAATCAGTCTGAAATAAGTTGCAGGCCATTTAATATTGGTCTTAATTAGTGTTGAGTGATTTTTATCAACAAAGTTGAAATCGGCAAGGTTTTTATGGTGATCGAAATTTCCAGATCATGCGATAATTAAGGTTAAAATCTGAGCATCATCTATTAAGATCGCGCCTTTTTCGGCGCTTCCTGTAATTTTTGCGGACAGCAAATGAGATTACAGAATAGAGCAGGGTGAGATTTTGTGTGCGGACGTCATGACTGGGTGTGTAGGGTTGCGATTGGCTGGAAAAATACATGACCTCGTTTTACATAGAAACAGCGTTTCCTGTTTCAGCCCTCAGTGTCTCTCAGCGTCTCATGGGGAAATAGGACCTGCGTTCTGCCTGTGGCCAAACAGCTCAGCGAAATTTTGTCAAATTTCTGCACAAGAAACCTCTACTATTAGCTGTGACCCTTTCCCCCAAATTTAGTTAGATTAGAGATTTGAAGATTTTATGCAGTTAGCTAGAGAATTTTAAAGCAGAATCTAACCCCTGTAAATTCACGGCGGTGGGGAGCGGGGGGGGGGGGGGCCGCGGGCGAACACAGACAAGCTCCTTTTCTATAAAGAACACTGGAAAAAGTTCCCAAGATTAGTGTAGCATTGTGTGGAATATCTTTATTTTAAAAAGTTTGCTATTGAAAATTTCTGGATTTGGGCAGCTGAACTTGTTTTGGAAAAAAAATAATTTCTGTAACTGAGGTCTCTTTGTTAGCTGCAAAACCCCATTTTATATCAGTTACATTTCAGATGGTGTTCAATTTTCCCATTAAAAACCCTGGACTGTTGATATATCCACCCTTCACTTAAATTACAAACCGCAATTTTTTAAGTAGAAGGTTGTTTGTTGCCAAAAATCCCGTTTATTATTAAAAAACATCACAGTTGTGTTTTTTTGATTTTTGCGCCCCCAGCATTTTTCATTGACGCCTTAGTAAATCTTTAAAACAGTTTCTATATTCCACAGGTGAATTGAAAGGTGCAAAAAACCGTTTATTATTCAAAAAATAAAGTTACGTGTTTTTTGACTTTTGCGCACCCGCACTTTTTATTGACGCAGCATCACGTAAATCTTAAAACAGCAATTCTATATTCACCACGGTGAATTAAAAGGTGCAAAAAAACCGTTTATTTATCAAAACAAAAACAGTCTGTTTTTTGGGATTTTCCCCAGTCCAGATTTTTGTGATAGACCCCTTGCGTTAAAATTTTTGAACCAGAAATTTTTTGTTTTGTTAGAGGGTTTGATAATGCTGTGATTTGCTGTCTTTTAAAAAGGACTTTAAAAAATTTTTCCATACCTTCTCAAATTTTTATATTTCTAAACGGAGGGAAATGAGGTGGTAAGCGAGCAAAGAGGGGGGGTTAGACATGGGGGTAGGGTCGAGAGAAGGTGCCCCTTCCAGTGTGGCGGACAACCGCATGCCAGGGAAGTCAGTTAAAGGGCCGTCGGGCCTGTAGTGGGTCAGGGCCTGTGAATTAATAAAACGAAATTGCCAATCTGTCCTTCAGTGGTTAATGCCCCTGCATTAGCAGTCTTACCTCCCGCCCCGGGAAAGTCCGGCCAAAAAATGTCGTCACCCAGCATCATCAGCTCTGTCCAACATGAAGACCCCAAATGTCAACTCGTGTACCCCATGTGGATAATCCATTTTTGAAGACCTTTTTGAGGAAAAAATGGGTTGGGGTCAGAAGGCTTTTAAAAGATAAAAGAGGCCAAAAAGGTGATTTTTCTGTTGACCCCCAGTTACTGATCCCATCGGGAGGGAAAAAAAGCCGGTCAATGGGCAAAAATCCCGGGCGGTGGGGCAACCCCTTGCAGTGCCCCCTTGTTTGTACCCCGCACCCTTTTTTGGTGCGGGGAAAGTCAGGACGCCCAAGTCCCCTGTGTTGATGTGTGATTTTGCCGACATTGCGGACCCACCCTGGTTTTTCCCAAAAATTTTTGCTTCGGCGCTTCATCGTGGACGAGGAGGAAGGGGGGGGGGGGGGGGGGACGATGGGGTAGGTCAATACGGGCCCCGCCAAAAAAAAGGGAGGGGGGCCCGGGTCGCAGAAGTCGTGATATGTTCCGCACCCCACGGTAAACGCAAACCCCCGCCCTCGCTTATCCCCTCAAAAAGGCCCAGGCCTCTCAGCCGGGCCTTCTTTGAGCAACCCTTTCTGATTCACCAGCGATGTATAGGGCCCCCTTTTTCCCGTAAACGCATAAGTAGAGGCAAAAAAACCTTAAGTGGTTAACCACCCCCAAAAATGTCTAGTAAATGCAGCAAATGCATGAATAAAAATGGAGGGAACACTTGGCCAAAAAGGCCAGCCCGACCCCGGGGCCCCTCCAACCATGTAAAACCCCCTCTGTCTCCGCCCCCTCCCCCTCGCCACCACCAAGCGTTCCTCAGTCCCCAGTCTCTACAGTCATGATCGGGGATCAGCCCCCGCTTCGCCTCCCCCGTCGCCCGGAGTACCACGCACACCAGAGACCCCCCTCCCTTTCCTTCCGTAATTTTGCGACCTGCACGCCGTCAGCGGCCAGTTAGACCACCCTTCTGTCTTCATTTTTTGGAGCAGAGAAAAAACTTTAACCCCAAAAAACCTTTTCCCAAAGCCAAAAGCCTAAATGTCGGATTGCCGGGCTTTTGGCCTTGGAAAAAGTTCCCTTTCCCGTCTGGTGGAACAAATGGGTTCCGCCAGTCATCCCCTCGCTTGCCCCCAATTTCCAGATGCCGAGCAGGCATTTCTTTCCCCAGAAAACCCGCCCCTGCCCGGGCCCAAACCCACGTGTCATCTAAAATTTTTCAAGGCGTTTTTGGATTGTTGGGGGAAAAGTCCATCTAAACCACCGACACATGGCTAGTAAGCCGGCCAAGGCCGTATTCTCTGGACAGCCATGGGTGACTGGGTGGTGTCTCTGGGGGGACGGTGGCTCTCGGGGCTCGGGAAGCTCTTAAAAACCCAAGGGAGGGTGCAGGGTTTTTCCCCCCAAAGGCCCTCTGGTGGCATCACGTGCCCAGAGACACCAGGCCGTGTTAAAAATTAATCTGCCTTGGAGCCGTCCAAACAGGGCAGGAGCTTTGGAGGGTCTAAGCAAAAAAGACGGCGCTGGCTGGGTGAAAAGAACCCTTTTTGTGCCGGGAAAAAGGTGGTGTCGAAACGGGGGAAAATCTGCTGGCCGCCCTTAAGATCGGTAGGCTGGAGAACCCCTTGCCTGGAAATGTTGAACCTTGTTTTCCGAAATTTTAAAGAGCTCCCCGGGTTGGGGGATGCCTGGAAGAAGGCTCGGGTCTGAGTTGCCTTCCGCCGTTCGCACCCTGCCGCCCCGCTGGTGCTTTTGGGCGGTCGTCGGCCCCCCGTAAAACCGTTCTTTTTGACGTAGGCAACAGTGGAATTCACCCTCCATTTTTTTGTTTTCCCCGCGATTGTGGCAAGACCCCAAATGCCATTAGCAGTACGAAGTGAACAGGGCGCAAGCGCGGTACGGCCCTCGGGGTGTTGAACCACCGGAGGGAGGAGGGGGAAAAGGCTCTGCCCCCCATCTTGCCAGTTTTGAAGAAGCCCCAAAATGGTCGTGGGACATTCCCCCTTGTCACATGGCATTGTGGTGATCTTGTTCTGGAACGACTTTTGGACACCCTGAAACAACGGGGTCCCCCCCAGCGACGGAGGAGGAGAGGACACAGATGGGACACGGAGCCTTTTCTCCGCAAAACACAAGGCCCCCAGTTTCAAATTTCATCGGTCTTCATTAGGCAGTGGTTCGGGTCCAGAGCTAGTGCAAGGGTGGCGCTCGCTCCAGGGTGATCATCTCAGGCAAGTCAGGGCTGTGTTGAAGCTGTGCGGAGGGCAGCGGGGAGGGGGGGAGGAGGAGGAGGAGGAGGGGAGGGATTTCCCAGACACCCATGTTACCGACGTCCTGCCTTGGGAAAGAGGTTGGCCGCGAATTTGAGGCGGAGTAGGGGAAGAGAGGAAGATCGTTTGCTAGTGCCCCCCGACCCCAGAGGGTTGGGGAAACAAGGCTCCATCCTACTGAGTGTTGGATGCTCCCCTTTTTCCAAAAAGATCCTCGAATTAAAGGGCCCTTCAAAATGAAAACAGTTACTGGGTGGCCACCTCTGGACCCCGGGACAAAAAAAAAAACTCAGCACTTTCCTTCCCCACCCCAAATAGGAGAAAAAAGCGGAAATGGAGACCCCTTTCCCCGATTGATCAAATGGAGACATCTGTTGTGTCTGCTTCAGTTCCCCAAATGTCACGGGGGGAAAAACATCGCGACGTGCACAGTAGGTGCCAAGTAGGCGTGCGGCGCAGCAGGCAGGTGGCAGAAGCCTAATGGGTGACCTCTGGGAATTTTGTTTACCCCCTCACCAAAACATGAAAGAGGGCCCCATCCAAAAAACACAGAGATCAGTTAAGATCATTGGGGAAAGATATCTGGTCTCAAAAACCTGTTTTTGTATGTGTTCCGGTCCCAATAGACTTCGGGTATCCAAAAGGAAGAATGGCCGAGTTTTCTCGTCACGCATAGAGGTGTTTTCTTTCCCCCCAGCCAGCGTCATATTGAGCGGACCTTGCACAGCTGGAGGAGTCATTCAGACAAAAGCATCCCGGTTTCCCCAGATAATTGGACTTTGACTTTATCAAGATGAATCAGGATGGATCTTTGATGTGTTGTGGCCCCCAATTGGAGGTCCCGATTAGTTTCCAGTCTACTTCACATTCCCTTTTTAAAAAGAAATGGTCCCCTTGAAAATTTTTTTTTTAAAATGATCATTTCTTTTCTGCAATTTTTATTTCTTTTCCAAAAGTTCATTTTCTGGTTTTGTGTGAGGAGACTGTAAAAGACAGCAAGGTTTTGACAAAAACCGTATTCCATTTATACTTTTTTTAAAAGTTTTCGCATTGTCAATGTTTTTTTAGGTCATGTTGCTGTGAGATACAGCAAAAATATGGTCCTTGGAACGAAATGTGGCTTTCTAATTTGGGATTTCTCCCCCCAAATTTTTAACAGTGGTGAGAAGTCATATTTTTTTAATTTTTTGGGGGCATGTTTTGTGAGAACAGCTATAATTATGGTCCTTTGGAACAGAAATGTGGGTTCTAATTGGCATTTCTCCCCCACAATTTTTAACGTGGTGGGAAGTCATATTTATAATTTTTTGGGGTCATGTTGCTGTGGATACGTATAATTAGGCCTTTTTAACAGAAATGGGCTTCTAAATTTGGGATTTCTCCCTCACAATTTTTAACAGTGGCAGAAGTCATATTTTTTATTTTTTTTTGGGGGCATGTTGCTGTGGATACACTATAATTTGGTCTTTTTGGAACAGAAATGTGGGTTCAAGTGGCATTTCTTCACCAATTTTTAATAGTGGTGAGAAGTCTTTTATAAATTTTTTGGGGTCATGTAGCTGTGGATACAGCAATAATCATGGTCCTTTGTAAAGAAAAGTGGTTCTAAGGGCATTTCTCCCTCCCTTTTTTAAAAGTGGCTGAGAAGTCCTTTTTATTATTTTTTGGGTCTGTGCTTTGAAATGCAGCAATACTACAGGTCCCTTTTTAAAAAAAATGTTGTTTTAAAGAATTTGTTTTACAATTGCCCCAAAGTGGAAAAGGGGGATGGTGCGTCGAACAGGAATAGGTAGGACACGTTAATGGACACATATTTCAAAAAAAACTTGTTTTTGCAAGATCTTTAAAATAGTTCAATCCCGTTTGAGGGCAAAACCCTTTAATACAATGAAAAAAAGAAAACAAAGCATGGTGGGGGTTCCATCCCATTTTAAAAATGTGTTTTCTAGAATTAAAATATAAAAAAAATTGCAATGTAAATTTGCTGTTAAAAAAATTCCCCTGAATTGTACAAGGGAGGTAAAGGAAAACTTGACCGTGTAGGTTATTAGGGACATGGAGTATGGAGCACGGAAGGAAAAGTACAGAGACCATTTCCCCCCAGCCGTTGAGTAAAATGAGAAAAAGAAAGCCCCAAAATAAAGGGGGCACCTGGGGGGTAACAGGAGCGTTAACCCCCCGTATTTTCCAAAATGAAGCTAATTGGTCCACCTCTTTCGGAGGGGCAAGGTACCCCGGGTTTGACTGGTATGAGGAAAGGTGGATTTCAACCCTTCCTCTTCCGCACTTGCTTCAGCAGACAGTTTTCGTTGCTGCGTCATCGGGCATTTTTAACCTGTTTAATAGATGACGGAGCCCGCCTGGGCTTTCACCGCACCCCCTTAACTCCGGCCCCGGGTCATGCTGTGGCCAGGACAGGTATAGTCGATTTCCAGTTCAAATAAAAAGGTGGTTGAAAAAACTCCTTTTTTCCCGGGACTTTTTAAAAATGGGGTCAGCAGGTTTGGGCTCATGCTGTGGCCCCGGACAGGGGGTTGTCAAGTCCCGTTCAACTAAAATGGTGGTTTAAGCTCCTTTTTCCCGGGACTTTTTAAATGTGGGGGTCATGCAGGTTTGGGGCCATGCTGTGGCCAGGACCGGGATAGTCAATGTTAAAATGAAACTAAAATGGTGGTTGAAAGATCCTTTTTTTGGGACTTTTTTTAAAAGTGGGGGTCATGCAGGTTTGGGGTCATGCTGGTTTCCAGGACAGGGATATTCAATGTCAGTTCAAGTAACATGAGGTTCAAATTACTGCCTTCTGTCACTTTTTAATTTTTGTGGGTGATGAGGTTTAAAGGGTCAGGCTGTGGTACAGCAGGAATAGTAAATGGTCTGTGACTTTTTTTCTGTGATTTAAAACCCTAAGTGTGTTGCCTAGAGTAGCACGTACCCCATTTGACTGTTGTGGATTTTAATTTCAGTTCTCCAGCCTTTTTGGGTGTAAAAATAAAGGGTGTTGTTGCTCTCCATAGATTTTAAGGTCATCGCGTAATCGATGCTCACTATCGAAAAACCTTATCGAAGCGGGACTATGACTACCCATCGATCTGGATAGCCAAAAAGAAAAGCTAAAAAAAAGTCTTAATGGGAAAAACGTGTCGTTGTTCAGACGTCAAGTTTTTTCCGTGCGCTTGCCGCCGCGGATTTGTCGGCCGCATACGGCCGGAAAAACATTTGGGATGTCAATTTTTGGGCCGGATTTTTGGGCGGATTCACCCATTAATGAATGGGGATTTGTAAAACCGTCGCGAAAACTGCCCACTTAGTGAGCTTATTTGCAAAGATTTTCAACTGATTTCGGGGAAAGTATTTTCCGATCGGCAATTTTGACGTAAAAACGTTCTGAAATAAACCGTGTGAACATCGCCCTTAAAGTGTTTAAACTTTACAGTTCGGTTCTTGTATTTTTATGACTGGAAGTTTTTACTTTGATTTTGAGTAACTATACGGTAAGATGGGTTTGTGCTTTGGTAGAGAATTAAAAGGGGTTTAGGTGTCCCTTTTAAAAAGGTAGCCTTTAAAAGCAAAAGCCTCTTTCCCTAATGATAAGTGATACTCTGAAAACCCAGGTAGGAATGCGCTCCTGTGTTGGACCGTGACAAAAACATCACAGTTTTTCAGGAAATTGTGCGGTTCCGGATCACATGACCACTGATTAATTTGGGTGGTTCATAATGGTTGAAATTGGAGTACACTACACGTAAATTTTCCCGTGTCATACTTTATGGCGCGTAAGGCAGTAAAATGTAAAAAAAGGACTTTTAAGGTGAGCAGCAAAGTGTTTTTTTTTATTGGAATAATAGCAGGTACTTTGATATGCACCTATTCTATGCAAATTTTGTTTCTTTACAGCCAATTAGTTGGCTCCTATTAGGCACACTTCAGATGAGAAGACTTGTTTTTTATTTGTTTTTTTCAGGGTGGTTTCCCCGGGTTTTACTAATGAAAGTCTGGCTAACACAATCGTTTCTTTAGCAATCATTTTTCTTTCATGCTACCTTTGTTAAGCCTGGCTTGTGTGA
The DNA here is from genome assembly GCA_025379985.1 of Phyllomedusa bahiana. Lineage (NCBI taxonomy): Eukaryota > Metazoa > Chordata > Amphibia > Anura > Hylidae > Phyllomedusa > Phyllomedusa bahiana. The sequence continues at coordinate 29,203 of JAODAL010003669.1, forward strand.
CAAGAATGAGACATCGCAGACGACAAATAGCCTTCATGTCTAATAGATAAAAATCTCCATTATTTGCCTGTCTATATGCCTTCAGTAGGAAAGAAGTGCCATATGGCAAATGAACCCACCCTAAAAAGGACCACTTCATAAAAGCCACACTTGTCATTTATATTAAAGGGGTTGTCTAACCGTTATGTTTTAGAGCCAAAATCAGATTTGTGCATGCATTCTCTTCCTGGTCAGGCTGTGGCTGCTTCTATGGCCATGTTTAGCATATAAAGTTGGCATTCACAGCTCTGCACTGACATGAGAGCAGGAGACGTTATCTTAAGTACAGAGCTCAAAGGAAACAAAAGTAGACTAATTACTTGTGTGAGATAACACTCGGCTCTCAAGCTGCCAGCATCTGCCTGACCTGTCTTCATCCCTGCTATCCGATAAGACCGAGCAGAGACAAGGAAGAGTAGGACGGTAACCCAAGAAACCTGTGTGCATTCGGAGCTGATAAATTCTAAAGTCTCTCCTCAACAAAGCCAATAAAATAAAGCAATTTATTTGGAATATATCTTCAATTACCAATTGCTACATGTTTAAAGCTAATCTTTGTAGCGAGACAACCCCTTTAAAGCTTCTTTTCTCCAAGTTTTTGACTGATTTTTTTTTTTTTTTTTAACATGTCATCTCCTCTTTTCAACTTCTCACACAACCGTCTCCAAGATTTCTCCTAGTCACTACCAAAATACATCCGACTCTCCACCACCTTAACAACTCTCAAAATTGACCTGAAAAACCATCTATTAAAGGGGTTGTCTCGCTACAAAGAATAGCTTTCAAATTGTAGGGAACACAAAATAAAGACATTTTCCAAATATATTGCTTTGTTCATCTGTTTTTGTTAAGGAGATACAAGTGAATTAATCACCTCCCTGGCTATTTCAGTTCCCTCAGTAACCGACCTATAAACATCTCTCCCCCCTGCTGTTTGTTCTATGTGATAGCAGTGAGTGACGTCATCACACAGGTCACAGCAGCCTCAGTGCTGTTGGGCAGTAAAAAGCTTGATTTATCTAAAGTAAACAGCGCTGTAATTAGGGCTTTTGTTTGAGGGATCAGATAAAACCTCCTGCTAGCACAGGGGTTTCAAACTGCCGGCCCTCCAGCTGTTGGGAAACTACAACTCCCATCATGCCCACTGTTATAAATTATACAAATGCATGATGAGAGTTGTAGTTTCCCAACAGCTGGAGGGCCGGCAGTTTGACACCTGTGTGCTAGCAGTTTCAGAGAAGCTTCTGAGCTAATCTGAACTAATTAGCAACTGAAAACACAGAGTTGAATACTCCACGGAGCTGTATGCAAATCACAGTCGGTCTGAACCAGGAAGTGACAGAGTATTTCATTCATGAATCCTATGAAACTCTGTAGGGAGACCACGCCTTTAAGGACTACATCATAATACAAACCTCTGCGGCCCCTCACCTGCTACCTCTTTACTCCTCCATTGTAGATTGTAAGCACACGCAGACAGGGTCTTCTTTCCTTCTGTATCAGTTTATTTAGTGCTTATATTATATTTGTCATGGCCTCATTACGTGTTTGAACTAATTTGTTTGTGCAATGCCCTGGAATTCATTACGTCCCAAAAAAATTAATAATAAAAGGCCTACTTAAAGGGGTTGTCTCTCTACATCAATTTATCTTTTTTTTTTTTTTTAAACTGTATATTTATTTTATTCAATCAAAGAATAAGAAACAAGTATACAACAGAAAATCAACATACACTTGCATCTAGATGGAAGACTCTGTAACGCAGTGATGATACCGAGTAAAAGAATAATTTTCTCAGATCAACAAAAAAATCCGCAGATTAGCTAGATAGTATAATACAAATCAAAGCCATAAATCTAATGTGCGCTTATAATGTACTCGGCAAATGACCAAAATATGGCGCGTGGAACAGCTATCATGAAACATCAAAACCTAGCAGACAACAAGGGGAATTCTACCGGGGGGTGCGGAAAGGGAAAGAGTTGGAAAAAGAAGTACTGGTCGAGTTAAACTTTTACAGTGTGTTGTTACAGGGGGTTGGAAATTGTTATTTACCCCAAGGGTTCCAAATAACTTCAAATTGTCTAGTCTATCATCTAAAGGCCCTGGGGATTCCCCTTTCACAGATGTCCCCCCACTCGGCTAATCAGCTGGGCTTTCGAAGGGGGGGTCCTGACACTTCCAGTGTTTGCTTTGAGACATTTGGTTGCTGTTAACGATGCAGCAGTAAGCCGATTGGGGAGGGCAAAGGGCCCGGGGGAAAGATATTTAGTAGGTAAACCCCTGGGGGTAGGGGAATGTTGTTTCCCCTTAATACCTCGGATCAAGGATTTTGACTTTTCTCCAAAAGAGATTTTTTCTAGCCATCCCAGAATAATGTCCCAAAGTTCCCCGTGTCTCCTACTCGTAACAAGGTCAGAGACGTGGGTAAAAAAGGCATCAGGTACGGGGTATGTACCAGGCATCACGGTTTTGTATTGGTTTTTTCCTTGTAGGAGACACAAAGGAAGATCTGGCGCCTGACCCGATCCTTTTTTGCCAGTGTTAGTGGGATGGGCGTCCCCAGTACTCTTCCCCTTTTCTAATGAGGGGGGGGGGGGCTTTGGCAAAAGTTGGTGTCACTAAAATTTGGTATATTGAGGAATTCAGTCAGCTGAAAGGGTTTGCTCGGCATATTTTTTCAAAAATGGGGGGGGCCGATACCGAGTAGAGGCAAAGATCATGAAAAAGTGTTAATCTGCAATAAAAGTAAAATTTGAGGTAAAAGCCTGAATCTCTCCAAAAGAACTTCAAAGGGTTTTAAATTTTTTGGGGCCCCTATAGCTTAAAATTCGCCAGTTTGAAAAGCTGACTGTCAAACCATTTTTTCATATGGGGGGCATGGAGGTATAGGAAGCAGTGGGGGAAAAAAACTGTCATAGGTGAAATCGCGAGCAAATTTTAAATTTCTTAGAAAAGTTTTCCCCACCCCCCCAGTCAGAGCCATGGGCCCCCAACAATGGCTTATAATCTGGTTTTGAGTTGTAGACCACGGAGAAGTTGGGGTGGATTGGGGCTAACACATTTTTTCCCCAGCTCCCCATCTGCGTCGCGAATAGTGACGCCCAGGCTGGATTGTCGTAGATGCGTCCCAGTAGTATTTTTGTATGTCGGGCACAGAGAAACCACCCGAGTTTTGGGGAGCCATTAGGACTGTTTTTGGAAATACGAGCCGCCTCGGGCCCATATAAAACATAAAAGCCTTCCCAATGATTTTTAAATCTCTAGGGGAACCCACGGCCCCTCAAAAAAATTACACCCGCTTTGGGAGAGGCATTCTTAATCGCTGTATTCTACGGGAGTAAATTTCGGGGCATCAATTTACTTATAATGGGGGCACTTCAAAAAATTTTTTGGGACATCAATTTTCAAATGAGCCCTTTTTGGTTTCTTTTTGGGGAATTCGGGGGGTGTGTTTTACTGGCTTTACTAGGCTAGTAGAACCAGGTCTGTGCATAGCAACCAGCCCCTGGCAGCCTATCATGGGAAGAAAACAGGTCTGTAGCTATAGAATGGAGGACGATGAGGTCCATACAAAGGGGAAAATCTAGGAATAGGTGGGGACTTTTTAAATGGTTACCTTTGAAAAGTGACTTGTTTTTGCAAGATTTTAAAACATAAAAAATTAATCCTTGCAGTTGACAACCCTTTAATGTGAAACAAAAAGGGTTGCAAGCTTCTTCAGTTCTGTTTGAGTGATGTATAAATAGGGTTGTCTGCATTTATACAGTGTGATGCTTGAGAAAAATAAACTTTAATATTAATAAGGTAGTTCCATATATTGCTTTTATGGCCTCTCCACATGAATGGTAGTACCACTCTTCTGAGTGTAGGGAAAATTCAGGGTAAGAAGCAATCTGTATTAGAACAAAAGTGGCTAGCAGGTACTCGACCCCATCTGCAGGCAGGCATTTTTTGTTTTATTTTTAAGAATAAAAATCTTTTAGAACTGGGGGATATTAACCTAATAGTAAACATTCTAGGGGACATCCCTTGACTATTGTTGTATGTAGTGTAGTTCGGATAGTCAGGTTTTCAGATCTGGAAATAAACGGGTGCTGGTTAGGAATCAGATTGAAAAAAAGAAAGATCTGACGGAAGAATAGTTAAGCTTTTAATGCAAAAAAAAAAAAAAAAAAAAAGCATTAGAAAACACATGATTACAATGCTGTGTGGCATTTTTGAAAACCAATCTGCAAAAGCACAATCTGTTTTGCACGCACAGTGTTCCCAGTTACTAATTAGATCTCAGGATCTCCTGCTGTTCTGATAATGGATATTTATGGTTTTATCTGGACTGAAGGATTGTGAATCATATTGTCCAATAATCACAAAAGCTTTATGGTGGTGATAGCGAATCTGTGCATGGCATGTGGTTTTCGTATTTATACTTCTAAATTATAATACGGTAGTCATTTTCTCATATGTTTTTTCCTCTCAAGTTGAAAATATCCACCTAAACACATATTTAAAGTGAAATTACACCAAAAATTAATGCCATATCTTCTTCCAAAAAACAGTTTGTAAGGGCTTTGGCAAGCTCCGAATACAGTCTTGTATAAATCTGGCATAGAAATGACTGGTCTATTACTTTTCTTATTGCTTGTTTCTTTTTCTATTGCAAACAGAGCACTGGTCCTTTTTCTAAACTTATTGTGCATATGAAATCCACCTAAAGTAATATACTGTTTCTCCTCGTTTATTTTCATACAGTTAAGAAGGACCCGGCTATAGTGATAGACTTAAAGGGGTTGTCTCACTATAAAGATTTAGCTTTCAACATGTAGGGATCACTAAGTGAAGACGTTTTCCAAATATATTGCGTTGTTAATTTTTTTGTTTGTTAAGGAGCTACAAGTGATTTTATCGCCTTCTGTGCTCTCTCTGGTTCCCCAAGTGACCGACCTGTGTACTTCTCTCCCTCCCCCCTTGCTGTTTGTTCTATCTGATAGCAGGGAGGGCCCCCCAAAACCGAATTTTGGGGCTTTTTAAAATCGTTTTGAAAAAGAAAGAATTTTACCCCGTTTCTTTTTTGGCTTTTTGTTGCGCAATAATTTTATTAAATTTTAGGAATCTTAAAAACCAACCTGGGAATTTAAAGTAAAAGTGCAAAAAAGCACATTATTTCCCCATTAAATTTTAAAAAAAAAAAAAAAAACTTTTTGAATCACCCCTTTGTAAATTCCTGTAAAAAAAAGATTTTAAAGGGGGTTTTTCACCCCAAATAGTTTTAAATATTTAAAGGCCAAAAGTTAAAGATTTCCAAAATTTAGGGTTTGTTTTTTTTTTTTGCGTTTAAGACGAAATTTTTTATTGGTCTTGTTAAAAAATTTAAAGTTATTAAAATCTCTCTTTTCTTTTTCCCCAAACCCCTAAAAAAAAGGCGATATCCCTGTGTTTTAAAATCAGTAAAACAGGGGATATTTTTTTGACCAATTGAACCTTTTTAAAGCTTTACCTTCATGATTTTAATTTCACCCATTAATTTAAAAAACACTAATTAACAAATTTCAAAAACACCTTTTATCATAACCCAAAAAGAAAAGAAACCTAAGTGACAGGGCTCAAAAAGGGGTGACCAAAAAACCCCTTTAAGGGGAATTTCATACAAACCTGAATATTTATTATTTTTGTCATACAGATGTCCCTAAATACACAATATTAATCTCTTAACAACACAACTGTTGTTGGATCTTTTGTTTTTTCCCCATCCCACCTCTAAACTTTTTTTTTTTTTCCAACAATAACCAAGGGGGCCTTTTTACAGGAACAGCTGCTGCTTTTTTTTTTAAATTTTTTAAAAACCAAAATAAATGCTTTTTTGGGGTAAAGGGGGAAATAAAAGCATTTTTGCAAATTGCCTTTAGAAGGGGAGGGAGGATAATTTTTTCAATGTTCAAAATTTTGATAAATCACATTTTTTTTTTTTATTTTTTTAAATTTAAATATAAATTAAAATAAATTGTATATATATTTTTCCAAATTTTTAAAAAATTTTCTTACGTTTTCTAACACCAATACCTTTTTTTTTTTATTTTAGAGCTGTGTAAGTGATGATATTTATATTTGGGAATGTTTTTAATTTTTACCACTGAGTATAAACAGTGGTCCCCCAATTTAAATTGCAATTTTTTTCCCCCAAATTCCTAGTTTTTTCCTTGAAAAGAAACTGAGTTGGTTTCAACATACAATTCATAAAACACGCCAGTTGGGGCCATGTGATTTGACTGGAAGCCCACCAATTTCAAAACATTTTTTTTTTGAAAAAACCCTGTATTAGTGAGGTACATGCAATGATTGGCGGTCTAGAATCGCCTCTCTACACGGTAATACACGTCCTGTACTGCTCTATACATGGGCCAGGATAACCCATTTTCTTCATTTATGAAACATGGTTTACAAAGTACTTGATCTAGAAAAAAATCTGCTTTCAGCAGCTTTTTCTAATGGTATATGTAAGGACTTCTCAAATAATTTACTTTAGTCCGATTTTTCGATCTTCCCTTCCCCCATGTAAACATCCAATAGCAAATGACCAAACTTTTTTCAAAAATTTTTTCCTTTAATCTTTTAAAATATAAAAAAACAGACAACCCTCTTTGTAGACATAGAAGTAAGGTCAATACTTACACCGTCACGTAGCCAAAAATTTCCCTGGAAAAAAGGTTTTGAGGATACTGAGTGCAAGAGCCGTCCGCACACCCTTGCGACTTTTCGAAGAGTGAACTCTTTTTTAAGCATGCGCATCGGTGATAAAACCCCTTTTTTAAAAAACCTTTCCAAGATTAACATATACAATTAAAAAAATTATAAAAAAACTTTCATTTCCAAATTTTTTATTTTAAACCCTTTTTGGCTAAGGCATCAAACTATACAGAAGGTTTTCCCCCTTTAAAATTTTTGTTCACTAAGGTTTACATCAAATGAAATTTAACCCTTTCCAATAACACCTTTGAGCTCTGAAACATTGTTGTGCTTCGAAGAAATGGCACACGGTATTTTTTATCAAAATTACTTTTCTCATTACATTGTAAATCTCTATATACATTTTGATTTTCTAGCTTGTCTCTTTTCTGCTTATAAAGCCGAATAGCCGATCTGTGCTCATTGAGCCGTATTCTCACTTGTCTGCTAGTCTGCCCAACATAAGGTTTCCCACAGGGGCACTTGAAAAGATATATCACGGCGCTACTTTGGCAAGTGTGGTATCCTTGTATTTTGATAGGAGTCCCCTGCATTGGGTGGTTGATTTCGGAACCTCTAATGATACTGTTACAGTTCTGGCAATTTAAACATGGGTACGTACCAGTTTTTCCCGTACGTAATTGCATCTGTTTAGCTTGATTTTGTTTTTTTCATATCAGAGCTTATAAGGCTTTGTCCCAATGTGTGTCCTTTTCGTTATATAAACAATGGTTGTTCCAAGAATAAATTGCCATACTGTGGAATATGTCTCATCAGATTTCAATACTTGTTAATTACTTTTTTGATCATTGTTGCATGTTTATCGTACGTGGAAACCATAGCAATCCTATTATATCTCTTCTCATCTTTCTTTCTTGGAGTCAACAATTCCTGCCTATTTTTTAATAACACTTCTTGTCCTATCTTTTCAAGATTGTCCCTCTCATATCCTCGCTTTACAAATGTTTCCGTTATTTGATGCATCTGCGACGTGCACGAGTATATTCCCCTTTAGGGATAGCTTGAAATATCTGAGGGGCATGATAACTCTGTCGATGGAGTATTTTATTTCTGTCCGTCTTTTTTGGAAACATAGTTGTTTACAGTTTGTCATTTTGCATGGTAACATTTACATCCAGATAATGAATAGTTTGCCTATCTTTAGTAATAGAGAATTCTATCAAGGTATGTACATTATTATGTTCTAAAAATGATTCTAACTCTAATTCTGTACCCGTCCAAAGAATAAAAACATCATCCACATACCTATTATAGAGCCTCAAAAATTGTGCAAATTGTGAATTAAGAATAAATTTCCTCTCAAACAAAGACATAAACAAATTTGAAAAACTGGGTCCTATCTGAGACCCCATCAAGGTTCCTTGGAGCTTTAAAAAGGACTCCCCAAACCAAAATAATTCTTTCTTAATATAATATCAAGCAGGGTCATGACAAAAGCGATTTGTTTATTACTCAATGTATGGTCTTCACTCAATGCCTCTCTTACCGCTAACATACCCTCATCAATTGGTATGTTAGTAAATAATGATTTAATGTCTAACGTGCAAAGTAACTCCTACGCAATTTACCTCAGAAATGTTTCGTAAAAATTGCCCTTTATCCATTAAGTTATGGGGATCGCTCTTCACCAATTTTTGTAGAAAGGTGTCTACATAATTGGCTATGTTTTCAAAAATGGAGTTCACCCCAGATACAATAGGACGACCTGGGGGGGATTCCATAGATTTATGTACCTTCGGTACCAGGTACAGAACTGGGACTCTCGGGGTATGGTTAATTAAGATGGCTTTTTCATGCTCTGAAATTATCCCTTCTATATATGCTTTCTGCGCTACTGACGCAATAATCTTGTTGAACTCTGCAGTAGGATCACTTTTTAATTTTTGATATACAGTAGGATCATTTAACTGCCTGGTAGCTTCTTCTATGTACTGCGTTTTATTCACAATGACCATTGCTCCTCCCTTGTCCGCTTTTTAATAATAATTTCAGGGTCTGTTTTTAGTTGTTGTACTGCTGTTAATTCTTCCTTACTAATATTAGATTTTATATACTTTCGTTCTTTGTTCCATGCTCATTTTACCTCTGTGAGTACAGATTGTTCACGTCTAATGTTGTACACATGATATTAGGATCAAATTTACTTCTTTTAACAATCTTATTAGTCGATTTATTGGGCAAGGAACATATATTTTTATTTTTCTGCTGCCAAAACATTTTAACACGCATGTTCCGACACGTGCAGTAAAAATCTACTCTGAAATCAAAAAAATTTTGCTCAAAAATTGGAACAAAGTTCAATCCTTTGTCAATGGCTGAACTTTGTGCCGTTGTTAATCTTTTTAGAAGAAATATTAATGGCCAACGTCTGTGTCTTCTTTTTTCCTTTCCCCGTTTTTTTCTCGATAGATCGTATTTGTCGTCCTATGTGGCTGGCGGTTGCTCCACTGCTCTCGCCAAGATCTGTTTCTTCCGAGGTTGCATCTGTTTCTAAAAAATCTTTGCCTTTATTTTTATTCTGATTTTTAGACATATTAGATTTTGCATTCAATTGTGCCCTTCCATTATCATCGGATGTATTATCCTCCGAGCTGGTAACATTATTGTTTCTCTTTGCACTTCTCTGTTTAAAGCGATAACAAGATCTTTCTTCTGCCCATGTATATACTCTGTTTAACATGTAGTCCTTCTGGATAGTAAGTTTAGATGTTCTCAGCCCTAAAGGATTAAATGAAAAGTTGGAAATGAAAGTGTTTTTATAATTGTATGTCTGTAATCTTGGAAAGGTATATAAGTGGTATACTTACCGTACTGCGCATGCTTGAAAAAGAAGTTCACTCTTCGAAAAGTCGCACGGGTGTGCGGACGGCTCTTGCACTCCAGCTATCCTCATACCTATTACCATGGAAAATATGCACTACGCTGACGCGTGATAAGTATTGCACCTTACTTCTATGTCTACAAAGACTGTTGTCTGTGTTTTATATCATAAATGATTAAAGGAAAAAATTATTTCTAAGAAAAGTTTGGTCATTTGCTATTGGATATGTAAGGACTTGCTATATCTGTATTAGTTACTTGCTTCATTTTTTTTAGTCTTCCTTTTTTTAGCCTTTATTTTTATTTTGTTATTTTGGATGAACTTTTTAGGCTTCAGAACCAACTACCAGTTTCCCTTAAAGTTCTGGTTTCAAAATAATACGGATCATACCGGAACCAATTGATACTGCATGTTGAGGAAACACTGTACGACTTTTTTTTTTTTTTTTTTAAATCACTTTTCATTCAATTTTTTTATGCTAAAATGACAAAAATTCATTTCTGTTGGGTAATTCTTTATTGTGTTCCCTGTGCAGAATAAATAACATTATTATTGTTTTAGATCTGACTTTTCCGATTACGGTTATACCAATTATGTTTATTTTTAAAAAGTTTTTACATTTTAGTTTGACAAGATTATTGTAATACCTAGTTCTCCTAAGGGGTTTGAACATGTGATTACGACCACCAGGTATGGAGCAGAGTTGGTGACTAATCCCACGCAATATCCTTTACATCTCTTGACAATATATGCATCACAGGCTTTAGGATTCATTTGTTGGACACTATTGAACCTTAATAAAGCTATGTCACACGCTTAATTCGACTAATTACGCCCCGCAATACCTTGAGGGGCGGGGGCGGGGAGTAAGCAGGGGGCACCCGCCCATAATATCACTGAGGCGCTATACGCGCTAGAATGACATGTCATTACTCCCCGCGGCGATTCGCGGCGGAAGGAACTAATCCATAGTTCTCTATGAAACTGTAATTACCGTAATGAATGCGTATTTGCCCGTAATTGGTGCACTTCGCGCGATACGACCGAATACGGCCATTTTAAGCCGTGTGAACATGGCCTAATAACCAGGTACCATAATGTTTTGGACAACTCACAAATGGTTTCAAAGCCCTCAAAATGTTAACTGAAAAAATAAATATTAAAGTAAGTAGATAATAAACATAAATAAAACTAGCCCTTACATATAACTATCCGAGAATGCTACTAGAAGCTGCAAATCCCTTTCTGTGATAAAGACAGGAGCTTCTTTAGAGTCCTGTATTGGCTACACATCACACCATAAAAATATCATGGAGCTGCCCTTCTAAAGGAGAATCTCATTCTAGCACAGGTAAAAGTCCTACAAGACAGCCAGGCAGTGCATGTACTTTCAGCTAGTCACCGTTACCACAAATTGTCTGTCAGTCGTTGTATATTGAATGTCTCAGGAAAAAAAACACTGTATGCTGAAAATATTTTATCTTGAGACAATTGTAAGTTAAGGGACCACTGTATAACTTGGGTGTTTAATGGGCCACATCCATCATAGATCCTCTGGTGCCTGTTTTAATTCAGTTACTGATGGCTGCTGTTGCTAATGGCTGGGGAAATGGGAGTCCGGGCTGTGAACGCATGTTTTCCATTTGTGCTTTTCTCTGAAATGTTTGAATTGTTCACATTATTTCTAATACGCTTTCAGCTGGTCCCTCGTTTCTTGCAGCCTTAACTTGTTTAAATTTGTAGGTTTGTTCTATAAATTATGTAAGCCATAATAAATTCACAAACTTCAGTATGGCTAGGCTACATGGTCCCCAGAGAGAGCCCACGTGAAACGCGTGTAAGGACTGTGTTTATCCAGTGGTTGTGACAGTTAATATATGGGCTAAGACCTATCCATACTAAAAAAAATTTGTATGTTTGGTATCATTTTTTGTTTACAGACTTTACTTAGGACATGTTGATACTGTATGATACATGCATATAATGTAAATGCTTACACTCTGTGCTACATTTGTTTATGCTATGCTTCAGTCATGTTGTCTGCTATTGTTGTTGCTAATAGATATAGATATTTGTCCTTCTGTGCTTTATAAAAACTTACATATCTATACTGTGGATAGCCTATATATATACTGTAGGTGCTTTGTCCTATTTGTCTTTTAATACTTTGTCTCTAATAAAAAATTTGGTGTATTTGTACTGGCAGTGGTACTTGGTACTGTGTAGTAATTTATTCAGATGTAGGTCTTGAATTGTTGGAAAATACATGGCAACTCGACTTGAGTGACTGCAACATTGCATTTTATGATTTGCCATTGTGGTTGCATCGTGGCATGAGCATCACACTAATCTTGCCAAAAATCCAAATGTGCTAGACTGCAATGTAAAAAGAGCGGGACAGTGATTTGCTTGTGGCCTCTCAAAAATAATTTATATTTTTTTTTTTTTTTTTTTTAAACAGTCAAATTGCAAAGTTGAAATAGTACCACCTACATCAAGCTGCAAATGGGATGCACAAATGAGATACATTAGATAGTCTCCATGTGACCTTAATGTGACAGAGCAATTAAAATGTTTATTTATACAACAGCTAAAGTGGGACTACAAATGACCTGTAAGGCTATGTCTACACAGCACTGGATTCTAGTCGGATTTTTGGCGGATTCAGTATTTAAAATCGGCCTTTTTAGTGCAAATCTGCACCATAAACCATGGCCCATTTTAACATATGCTGTGTGTACATAGCCTAGGTATTGTACATATGTTGGCCATAGCTGGTGCCAGCTTTTTATGCCAGTATTTTGCAACCAATATCTTCACTATTTGCAAGGAGATCAATATGACTAAATGCTCATCAGAACCTTGAGCTCCATGCTGTGTTTCATCTGGCAATGTCCAATGTATTTCCATGGTAACTTGAAGCACTTTAATATATAATGCATGTTATTGTCTGGTGTGTTGTGTTTTTTTTTTTTTTTTTTTTTTTTAAATCATACTGGTTTTCTGTAGGAACTAAGTTTTAACATCCTCTGATCTAATTTTCGTATTTTAGTAGTTTTAGTATATTACATTTTCTTCTCCAGGCTGTTCTTTTTAAGCTGATGTTTGTCTGTGCAAAGTTACAGGTATTAACCATATAAAAGTTTTATTGACTTTGCAGTTGTGTGATTAGTTGCTTAGGGAGCAGAGATGGGGTAAAATTGTCATGAAATAGGGAACCATGGCTCTGTAGCAGTGGCCATGATGTTAAATGATGAAAGTACTACACATTGAAATTGGACTGAAAAACAAAATTAACTCCTATCTTCTAAGACTTTTCAACACTGTCTTGCATTTTTTTTCACTGTATATAGCTGTATGGAATAGCGCATACTTCAAACTCTGATGTATGCCACTTAAAGGCCAAAAAATGATACTATGGATATGTTTACTATGTGTGCCAGTAACTTTTCTAATGCATAAATGACCCTTGTATTGTCATGTTAGAAGAGCCCAATGTACATATGCACAAATCTCTTCTTTTATTGCTTCTATGGATCCCACAGGTATTTCTGCATTTGTGATCCCTGATATCGGCGCACAACTCTTTGACTTCCCTTTGTAGCATATTTTTACTTTGATTCAGATGCATCCTCTGTTTTCTACATCACTAGAATCCCCTCTGCTCTTGACTTGGTCGCACCTCTCTTGCACAACTGAACTCGCTGAATCAGTAGGCATCCTTGGCACTCCAACCTGCTGATAAACTGGGGTGAGCTTCCAGAATTGCAGAGCAGCAATGAAAGAAAACTCACTCTGCAAAAGACTTTACTAAATGTGAACGAACATTTCTCAACTTCTAGCTTGCACTCACTTCTGCCAAATACAGGCTATATTACAGTGGCAAAGTTGTTCTATCTCACAACCTTCAACAAGTAACACCTTCAACTCAATACTCTGTTCCCTGGTGCCCTCTCCCACTTCTCTCATCACAGCTGAAGATTTTCACATACACTTTAAAAAGCAAGATTAACATCCTTAGAGAAAGCTTTGAGCTACAGTTCCTACAACCCATCTTTACATCTGCACAATGCTCTTTTCTCGTAATCTGCTTCCCCACCATTAATCATGACTAGCTTTTCACTCTACTCTTCAAATTCCACGTCACTACCTGTCCCTTCGACTCCATCATCCTCATCCCAAACGTTAGAACTCTGATTGTATCTCTTGAACCTATTGCTTCCGCACTCGTTCAAACACGCATCCATCATACATATCCACTACATGCTATCCCTTGACCCATCTTCTTTCTCCAGTTGTTACTCCCACTTCTCAAGCAACATTTGTATCTTGAACTGTCCTCCCATCTCTCATCTAAGTTTCGGCTCCTTGCAATCTGCTTTCCAATTCCATCACTTTACCAAAATTGTCATAACTAAGGTTACATATGACTTAACAAATGCTATAGCCTCATGCTACTACTCTGTACTCCTAGATCTCTCCGTTTTTTTCAATGCAGTTGACAACTGTCTACTTCTACAAATTCTTTTATGCCTTTGCATCAGAGACTTGGCCTTTTACTAATTCTCCTAATACCTCACCAAAGGAAAGTTTAGTGTCTCTCACTCCAACTCTTGACCTGGGTCAAGTGTCTCATGGATTTTGATACCTCTTCTGTGCAGACGACATTCAAATTTACATCTTTGCCCCAGATGTTAACTCTTAAGGATCCTTGAGTGTCATTTATCGATATCACAACTCAAAGTGGTCTAACGCCACTGTATAAGTAGTTAAAAATCCAGAACTTTTTTCAGGCATAGTAAAAAAAAAATGCGGCTGTATCAAGACACCAAAAATGTGCTTATGTGTTTTAGTAATCTGACTTGTTTATAGTGTGAATATCCTCCATATTCTCCTCCTTCCACTACCAAAAACTCAGGATGTTGAAAACAAGTTTCTTTTTTTCCCCACACCCCATTCAGTCCCCTTAACTATTTATTTATGATCTATCTATCTTGGTCAAGGACCCCACATTCTCCCCAGTCCCACAATTTTGCTGGTTTGGGATAACTTTTTTTCTTCAAACCGTACATCAAAGTCCTTACTGTTGCCGTCACCTAAAACCTTTCTGAAATTCCCTTAGTTTTGACTCTTTTCTCCCATATAGACTAATACAAAATTCTTTGTTCTATGTGGCCTCCTATCTAACACTCTTGCTTCTCTCCAATTTATCCTCAACTCCGCACCCAATTAATCCACCTCACACCCAATTCACCCTTCAATGGCTACCTATTGCCCAGCATATTATATTCAAATTATTAACCATGAGATACTAGGCCCTCCATAACTTGTCCACCTCATACAGCTGTGCCTTAACTTCTGACATCTCCCCTCACTAAATCTCCAATTCCCACAGTATGTCCTTCTGTGCTCTTTTCTTGTCAGCCACTACACCACCATACAAACTTGTCCGTTCCTCACCTTCCATCTCTTCCCTTGTAGATTATAAGGCTATGTTCACACGGCTTAATTGCGGAACGTATTTCGCCCCGCAATTACGCCGTGTGTACTGGGGCGGGAGCGGGGCAGGGCTGGGGGGCCGGCAGCCCCCCTGCCCCATAGACATGCATTATTCTTGGCGTGTATACGCCGTGTATAATTGACATGTCACTTTTCTCCCCACTCGCCATATTGTCCGAGCGGGGAGAGGAGACGTAATCCATAGTTCTCTATGAGAACTGTGGATTACCGTAATGACTGGGACGTATCTCGCCCCGTATTTCGCGCAGTATGACGTGAAATACGGGGCGAGATACGTCCCATAATAAGCCGTGTGAACATAGCCTAAACCCTCTGTACCAGTTTTTGTTTTTTTTATTGTTTATTATTGTATTCGTTTTGGTCCTATGTTATAAATTTAGACCCCTTTGGAATATGCAGTGCCCTTGAATTAATGGCCCTTTAAAGTACCATAAGTAGTAGTAGTTGTAATAAGGGCTATATTGGAACAAATACTACATTAGTTAATTGGAGAAAGTCTTGTGGTTAGTTGTTTGTAGCTCTATTTATATACTCGCCAAGAACCCTTTTCACAGTATTTGTTTTCATTACATCTTTTTCCATTAATACAATTATTTTATATGCGTAGTTTATATGCGTCATTTATGAGAAGTTCTAGTCTGCTGGTGAAATTCTCTTTTTAAATGTCTGTCATTCATACCAATTCCATTAGTGATGAAAATGCTCTACATGCAGATAGATGTTAAAATATCCTTCAGCTTTATCTTTTGAGAACATACCCATAGCATTTTTGTTGTCTTGTGTTGCTTCAGTATTTCAAACATCCACATTAATGGTTGTTTGTCACTTTATATGTGACTTCTATTTCCCCGTGTGTGTCTTTGACTGCCGACATGTTGTTTATAACCTGTCATTGCAGTTTTACTTGAAACTGTGAAGGGAAATAACAAACCGAATAGATTTTGTAATTAAATTAAGGTACACATACACATAAGAGCCTGCGGAGTTCACACATTTCTTTATGCATTCATCCTGACCAATTTAGATATTTGAAAGTGTGAGAATTAAAGGCACACTAAGCATGTAACCACCTTAGCCGGCCATTTTAAAGTGGCACACTAGAACGTCTAGAATTTTTGGGCCACTTTCTACAGTTGCTTCATGACCTTTGCCAGTAGTCGCAAGGCATTATGGGTAAGGAGCTGAGAAGCTTGAGCGCCCTCTATTGGATGTAACAAATCCTCAATTTGTTTCTGACTTACTGAGTCTTTAAAAAGCAAAAGGGATATTAGCCAAGCCAGTATCTGCATATAGCTGTTTTGGGGTTTTGCTCCCTCATCATTGTAGAGCGTACTGGCTGGCTGAGTGGGAGACAATAAGTGGCTCAGAAAGGGGAATATCTATTCTTGGGGAGAACACCATATGGGTGTATGGAGATTGCCTTTTCGCACTCCACTAAGCATATGCATATACACCTAAATGGTGCTCTCCCTAAGGAGAGATATTCCCCTTTCTGAGCCACTCCTTGCCTCCCGCCCAGCCAGCCAGTACGTTCTGCTCTGCACTGATAAAGGGCAAAACCCCAAAATAGCTGTATGCAGATGAGTGATACTGGCTTGGCTAATATCCCTTTCACTTTCAAAGACCCAGTGAGTCAGAAGCAAATTGAGGATTTGTTACATCCAATAGAAGGCGTTCGAGCTTCTCCGCTCCTTACCCATAATGCCTTGTGGAGTGCAAAAAGGCATTCTCGAATCTCCATACACCTATGTGGTGCTCTCCCCAAGGAGAGATATTCCCCTTTCTTTGTTAGTAGTAAAATTACTCAATCTGACATCTCTTCCACTTCATCTTACCCTTTCTATTTTGCTTTTTGCGTTTTTCTTGTGACAGCCTTGAGTCAGTACTCTAATCTTCATTCAGAACTGTGAAATGAAAAGTTGCATTTTAGTTAAACTACTTAGATCCCTACTTGATACCCTGAATCCTACCTACATGTGGGAACTCACACACTCTCTAAGGGTCCGTGTCACCACAGTACATTAAATTTGTCTTTACAAAGTGGGACAACTATCCCTATTTGGATTAACCCCTTCACGCCCCTGGAAGTATGCATACGTCCTGAGGATCGCGCAAACTCTACAGCTGACATCCCGCAGCGTCGGCCCCGACCCGCAATCACTCCGGGGCGGGGGGGGGGGGGGTGGTGGTGGTTAACCCCTTAATTATCGCGACCATCAGGTCGCAATAACTAAGAGAGACGCAGGAGGAGATCGTTCCTCCTGCGTCTCTGTCGGCGGCAGCAACTGCAGGAATCGCTCGATCCGTGCAGCTCCTGCCTTCTGACAGACAGCACGGAAGGCAGAGAATGCCTTCCGGGTTGTCTGTGACGTCACGATGCCCGGCCGTGCCCTGTGGGCATGGCCCGGCATCGTGACTGACAGTTGCCAGAGGAACCAGTGCACAGCCACAAGCTATGTACTGATTCCTATTGAATGAGAGATCTAAAGATCTCTCATTAAAATCCCTTATGGGGAAAAGTAAAAAAAAAATGTAAAAAAAAATAAAGTGAAAAACAAGTAAAACACAAACACGAAAAATAAAATAAAAATACGTACACCGCCCTTTTCCCCTTTACAAACGGCAATCGCCCCAAAAAAGATCAAAATAAATAAAGTACCCATATTTGGTATCGACACGTGCGTAAAGACCTAACCTATAAATCTGTCATGCTAATTAACCCGTACGCTGAACGCCCTAAAAAAACAAACAAAAAAATCACATTTAATCACATTAAATCACAAGATTTTTGGTTATACCACAGCACATAAAATGGAGTAAAAAGCGATAAACTCCTATAAACGCCGAAGTTGTACCAATTAAAACGTCAGTTCATCCCGCAAAGAAAAGTCCTTACACAGCTCTGTATAAGGAAAAATAAAAAATGTATAGCTCTCAGAAGATAGCGATGCATAAATATTGTTTTACACACTAAAAACACTTTTCTTTTTTTTTTTTTTAAAGTGCTTCAACATAAAAAAAAAAAAACTATATAAACAGGATATCGCCGTAATCGTATCGACCCAAAGAATAAAGCTAACTTATCACGGATACTGCACGGTGAGTGCTGTTAAAAATAAAAATAAATAACACTACTAGGATTGCAGTATTTTCTTCATCTTTCCTTCCAAAAAATGTATTTAACACCGATCAAAAAGCATTTTCCCCCAAAAATGATACTAATAAAAAC
The DNA here is from genome assembly GCA_025379985.1 of Phyllomedusa bahiana. Lineage (NCBI taxonomy): Eukaryota > Metazoa > Chordata > Amphibia > Anura > Hylidae > Phyllomedusa > Phyllomedusa bahiana. The sequence continues at coordinate 47,556 of JAODAL010003669.1, forward strand.
GTCAACTCATCCCGCAAAAAAAAAGTCCTTACACAGCTCCAAACACAGAAAAATTAAAAAGTTATGGCTCTCAGACGATGGCGATGTAAAAACGTATTTTCCTGGTTGAATAAAAGTGTTTTTATTGTATAAAAGCAGTAAAACCTAAAAAATATGCAAATTAGGTATCGCTGTAATCGTATTGACCTGTTGAGTAAAGCTAGCATTTCATATATACCGTACAGTGACCGCTATAAAAATAAAAAAACACTACCAAGATTGCTGTATTTTGTTCAAAACGTCTCACAAAAACCTTAATAAAAAGTGAACATAGCGTCATATGCACCCCATAATGTTACCAATAAAAACATTAGCTCATCCCGCAAAAAAACAAGCCCATAATCAGCTCCGTACACAGAAAAATAAAAAGTTATGGCTGTCAGAATAGGACAACTTAAAAACGCAATTTTTTATAGACATATTTCTATTCTGTAAAAGTAATAAAACAGAAAAAAACTATATAAAATCTATATAATTGTAATTGTACCGACCCCCATAGTAAAGTTTTCCTGTCATTTACACTGCATGGAAAATGCTGTAAAATTTGAATCCAAAAACAATGGCATAACTGCTTCCCACCTCCCCCCCCCCCCCCCATTTTCATGGACCAACGTTAAAAAAAACTATGGAACACCTGTGCACTCAAAATGCACAATACACCCCTAGATGAGATCCCTGAGGGCTGTTGAATCCAAAATGGGGCGACTTCTGGAAGGTTTCACCTGTTCTGCTACTTTGGGGGCTTTGCAAATGCGACATGGCCCCACCAAAATCTGTGTTCCAAAAGCGAAATAGCGCTCTCTCCCTTGTACGCTCTGACATGCTCCCAAAAAGCAGTTTACACCCACATGTAGTGTATTGCCGAACTTGGGAAAAAATGGCTTAACAAAATTTTGGGGTTCTTTTTTCCAGGATTCCTTGTAAATGTGAAACATTTTAAGCTAAAATTGCAGATTGTTGGAAAATAAATTTTTTCAAATTTTCATGGCCTAATGCTAAAAAAAATTTGGCAATCACCTGTGGGGTCTATATACTCAATGCACCCCTGAATATATTCCTTAAGGGGTGTGGTTTCCAATCTGGGGTCTTTTAGGGGTGTTTATTAAGTTTTAGCACTTTAGGGTGTCCTCAAACCTGAAATGGCGCCTAAATAAAATTGTATTGAAAATGAGACCCCTCCTATTCTGGGGCTTATGGTTGAGCCAAATAGTGCACTAGGGCCACATATGGGATATCTCTAAAAACGGCAGACCTGGGGAATTGATATTAAGTTGCATTTACCTAGTCACATTTACCGTATTCCAGTGAATAATGGATAAATATTGAAAATCTGCAAAAATAGTGAAATTTTGAAATTTCACCTCCACTTTGCTTTAATTTCTGTGAAATACCTAAAGGATTAACAAACTTCCTAAACACTGTTGTAAATACTTTAAGGGTGTAGTTTCTTAGATGGAGTGATTTATGGAGGAACATGCAGGCCCCTCAGAGCCACGTCAGAACTGGAGTGGTCCCTAAAAAAATGTATATTGCAAATTTTTATGAAAATGTGAGAAATTACTACTAAGTTTCTAAGACCTCCTAATGTTGTAAAAAAAAAAAAAAAAAAAAAAAAATTAAAAAAAATGATGCCAACCTATAGTGGACATATGGTAGATGCTAGTTATAAACTATTTTGTGGTGAATAATTATCTGTCTTGCACGCAGAAATTTTGGAACTTTCAAAATGACAAATTTTTTCCAAATTTTCATGAAATATTGATATTTTTCAAAAACAAACAAGGATTGTATGGATCAAAATTTCTTACTAACTTAAAGTACAATGTGTCACGAGAAAATAATCTCTGAATCACATGGATAGGTAAAAGTGACAAAAAGTTATTCTCACATAAAGAGACACATATCAGATTTCAAAAATACGGCTGTGTCAGGAAGGTCAAAACTGGTTGGGTCCTTAAGGGGTTAAATAATACACTGAAAATGGTGCTCCACCAGCAGTTTCTGTATCTTCTTGAGAACCTACCTGTTTAAAATCCTATACTTGATAGTATTTTGCATTACTAAACAAACATGGTTACATATTCAAATGAGAAAGCTACCTAGACAAAGCCCTTGTATCCACTACATGGTAGATGATATGATGTAAGACTGTTAACACATCCTTTTGCACACAACATAAGAAGTCGCCATCTTAAGTTATGCCTTTTTTATTGATTTTATTAAAGAGAACCTGTCACATAGTTTATGCACCCCCTTGCTGAGGGCAGCTCAAGCTAGTCAGACATGCTGTTTCCAGCACTGTGCCCCTTATTCTGTAAGATGCTGGAGTTTTTGAGTATTTAATGCTCAAATCTGCAGTTTTCAGCCAGAAAAGAGTCACTTAAAGAGTAATTTTTTTCAAACCGCGCCCACCACAACTGATAAACCTATTACTTTACATTGGCAGAAACCTGTGAATAACTGCCAGGTGGGCGGGGTTAGCCTTTTGTGGGCGGGGCTAACCTGCTCATGAATAAGATTTGAGGGGTAAATGCTCTAACACTACAGCATCTTACAGAATAAGGGACGCTGTGTCCCTTATTCTGTAAGATGCCTTAGTGTTAGAGCATTTACGCCTCAAACGCTGTGCTGGAAACAACTTGTCTCACACTAGCTTGTGCTGCCCCCAGCAAGGGGGGGTATAACCTACGTGACAGGTTCCCTTTAAAGATCTGCTTACTTTTTGACTGTTATTTACACACTAATCTGTTACATGTACATTTTTTGGTTTCAATTTATTTAATTTATTATTCCTGGATTTTTTTGCCCATTTTGGCAGTACTGTGCATTTAACAAATTGAGTACAAATGATTGTCTTTCTCTTTTTTTTAACCATAAACTTTTTATTGGTCAGATATAAAGTAGTACAAACAGAGTACAGTATATGTCATTGTAAGACCAAATTTCAACTTTTATCCCCAAAACACAACCAAGCCCACCTCCCAAATCCATCTCCAGATTCAGAGCAGTAAATATCCATTACAATCACATAGCAATGCAATATTAATAACATTCAGTTCAAATGATTGTCTTTCAATAAGCGGTCAGCTTTCAGACTTGTGAGCACCGGGGGAAACTATTGTCATTTCAATGCTGCTGCAAGTCTCACTGAAACAGTAGGTAGAGAATTGAAATGACAGCTTTATCATTCTCCTAACCGGCCTGGGTAAATATGACCTAGTCAGAGGCAATGACAAGAGGAAGAGATAAAGGAAAACTTCAGCAGTGGGCTGGGGCATGGGTGGTATGTGTGTTACTATGGTGCACATGGGTTACAACTCAATAGTGTGATGTGGGCTGTCCTGATCAGAACATCCTGATTTGGGGTACAGATTAATGAAAGGAGTTGTGTGGCACGCTGAAATTGTGGCTCCTGTCTGTAGAACTTTCTTGCCGTGAAGAGACCTTTCAGGGAGTTGGAGGCCACTTTTGGTAGGTGCAGGGTGGGGGAAATGCACTGGACGTGGCTGTATCTTGTGATCTATCCAGCTTTTCAGTGTTAGGAATGTGTTGGAGCTCTGTAGTCAACCCCTGGGTGGTGGTCAGGAATGCTCCAGTACTCTGTAATGAGAACTTTGTACAGTTCACTAATCCTTTTTGCATATAACAGCCCCCCAACAGTGCATTTCATCATCACTAATGTAATAACACAGTAAAGCTATTAAAAACTAACAGCAGGTGGCGCTATACGAACATTATTTCTGGAATATCTGGTAATATGAGCATTATTTGTTGGAAGTTTTTAAAAAGTGTTCACAATTTTGGGCTAGATTTAACTATAATCAGTAATCTTAATGGAACACCCCACTTTTAGTATGTAAAAAAAAAAAATGCCAGCAGTGTCTTAAAAAAAAAAAAAAAATGTACAGAATTTGTTGTTGAAATTTCACCTCTTTTTTTCAGTTTCAAACTGACTGTGCTGTTGAACATGACATATATCTATTCTTTGGACTGTTACCCTTTATAGGTGTCCTAGCTGTGACAAATAAACCCAACCCCTCTATCCATTGTATTTTACTGCACTGCTCTGTGCTCTTACAGCGGTGAGAATGAAATGTGTGCCTCGTCTCTTCCCCAAGTGACCCTTGGGCATTAACTGAACACATTTCTTACTTGTCCTTCAATGTCCTTGTGTATAGTATGTATGTTATTATTACTTTCCACTATACTATTTCTGATTACCTGAGATGTATGAATTCAGCTGAAGCGGAGCCGCTTCAAGTTTTGATTAATGCTGCTGATTATCAATAGGGCACTCCACTTTTCAAGTAAAGGTGAAATGAACCATCAGTTTGTAACTAGGGCTTTTCTAGGCACTCAGAATAAACTTTTTTTTCCTTAAATGAAAAAAAAAATTGTTATTGTTTCATATCCATTTAACGTATAGTTTTTTTTTTTTATTGCATAAATTTTATTTCCTTAACGTATTAGAAAAAGGTGTCTGCAAACGTAAATGTCTGTCAGTGGGCTACACAAGATGTTATTGCAGAACAGCCATTAGAGCATATTCACACAACAAAAAAAACATCAGTACGTTATATCAAACGGTCAAACATTTACTTTTTACATTTACTTTAGAGTTAGAGCGAGAGATACTCTTCGCTTATGACATGCTGCAGTAGAATTCACTGGTCGTGTTTAAGAAGTATATCGCTTGTCCGCAATAGGTCTTAACTATAACTATCAAAAATAAAAAATATCAGGATATGCAAAACAATTTTAACAAAATGATGTAGGTGCATGCTAAAGTGGCCACGGACAATGCAAGCACAACAACGTAGTAGCAGCACTCAACAAAGACTAGGAAATAGTCTAACAATGATTATCTGAACTATTTCAAAATGCATTTCTGCTACTTTTTGGATACATGTAAATTTGAGATTCTTAGTGAACATTTTTGATCAAAAACTATGCAGGTCCATCCACCAATGACAAAGTGACCTTGGTTCAGATGGGGACCTACACTATAGCATCCTCACCTCGCTTGGTACCTTCTCAGGCCTCCACCTTTCAGGGAATGAAGTTCCCAGCTACATTCTGCTCTAATTAAAAATAATCTGTGTTAATTGGTGGAGTGTATGACCAAAGAAAATGACAGGTGCATGCTGATGTGGTCACAAGAGAGGTAGCGTAGTTTCCCACCTAGTTTCCCACCTGAATTGGGGTCACCTTGCTGCGGTAGGTGGGCATTTACAGTTTTGATCAAATATGTACACTAAAAACCTCAAATTTTTTTTTTAGATATTACACAGTAGCAGAAATGCTGATCCAAAAAATTCTTATTTCCCTTTTGACTGTTTTAGTGCCTATAGAGTGCTGCTAATATTGTGTTGTGTTTGCATAGCTTTTGACTGCCACACCAGTGGGCACCGATACGTTTATTCTTCAAAATGGATGTGCTAACCAGATTGTTTTTTGACTGTTTGCATGGGGAAGTGGTTGGTTCCCATCTTCTTCTTCTTTTTTTTTTTTTGCACTCCACCCACCTGCACAGGCTTTTTAATCAGATCAGGTTTATAGCTGGAATCTTCTATCCCTGAAGTGTGGAAGTCTGAACAGACACCAAGAGAGGAAGCATGTAGCATAGGTTACCATCTGAATTTGGTCACCTTGCCATGGTAGTTGGGCATTTACAGTTTTGATCAAAAATGTACACTAAGAACCTCAATTTTTTTCATATATTCCACAGTAGCAAATATTCTGTTCCAAAAAATGTCCTTTTTGACCATTTTTTAGTGCCTATAGAGTGCTGCTGATATTGTGTTGTGGTCACAAACAATGACATATATCAGCAGCACTCTACAAATAGTAAGAGGGAGTCAAAATGAATTTATGAATGCTATGGTATAGGTTCCCATCTGAACTGAGGTCAACTTGTCGTTTGTGGATGTGCCCTTACAGTTTTGATCAAGAATGTGCGTGAAGTGCAGCAAATTTTCATGTGTTAGAAATGCATTCTGAAATAGTTTTATATATTCATTGTTTGACTGTCTCTTAGTGTTTGTACAACTGAATGCCCTGCCTGCAATCTCTTCGTAGGGACACCTGCTTAGTCTAAAAGCTTTAACTGCAGTATCTAAATGGTTTTACTTTAAGTATGGATCAGAGGCTGGGAGAAAATAAGTCGCACATGCTGGCCTCTTAACTTGTGTGTCTTCCAGGAATACGTCTCCTGGTCCTATTTGCCCATCTTTTGTTGTCTTCTTGGGCCCAAAGTAACGTCACCACTGCAGCAGTCACAGAAATACAAACGGGCCAGCAGCACAACCTCTTTATGAAAGGGGATGTCACGTCTCTTACCTCCGAATCCAAGGGGTTAATATATTCCATAAAAGTGCAAAATAGAAGACGGCATCCAATGGGTTGAAAGTACAAATGATTCCTTATTCTTCCATCATACCATAAAACTGCAACGTTTCATCCACTAGGGGTGCTCCTCCTATTCTGAGGCTTGTAAGTGAGCCAAATAATGTGTTAGGGCCACATATGGAATATCTCTAAAAACAGCAGAATCAGGAGAATCAATGTTGATTCGCGTTTTCCTGCTATCATCTACTGCGTATCAGTAAATAATTGATAAAAAAATGAAAATCTTCAGAAAAAGTAAAATTTGGAAATTTCATCTACACTTTCCTTTAATTTCTGTTAAAAAACCCCAAAGGGTTTAGAAAACTTTTTAAATGCTGTTTTTCAAAAGTTTAAGGGGTGTAGTTTCTTAGATGGAGTCATTTATGTGGGTATCTAACATACAGGCCCTCAAGCCACATCAGAACAGGACTGGTCCCTAAAAAAATCTGTGGTGCAAATGTTTTTGAAAATGCGAAAAATTGTTAAAGCTCCCCTACTGTTGTAAAAAAATTAAATAAAAAGACATTTAAAAATGGGGCCAAACCTACAGTAGACATATGGTAATTTATAAACAAGGTGAATAACTCTCTTCTTAGATGGTGAAATTTTAGAGTTTTGAAAATTGCTAATTTTTAAACATTTTTTAAACATTGATATTTTTCACAAATAAGGATTGTATTACACAAATGTATTACTAATCTAAAGCACAATGTATCATGAGAAAATATTCTCTGAATCACATGGATAGGTAAAAGTATAAAAAAAAATTATCAGATTTGAAAAATGGGGCTGCATCTTTCGGTCCAAAAGTGACTGCGGCGGGAAGGGGTTAAAGGGGCTGTCTCTCTACAGAGATTAGCGTTAAACATTTAAGGAGCGGTAATGTAAGAGATTTTCCAAATATATTGCTTTATTTTTTTGTTGTTAAGGAAATAATTTAGAATTTATCAGCTCTGAGTGGATACAGGTTTCTCTAGTTACCGGCAGCTTGAGAACAATGGGTGTTATTATGCATGCATGAATCTGAATCTGCTTTTGGCTCTGAAACAGCATGGTGAGACAGGGCAAAAACCACACTCAAAAATGCGTCTAATACCGCCCTAAGGTTTTGGATAAGGTTTTGAAGCTTTCCATTCATTCCTATGGGGATTTTAAATGTTGAAAACACTTCAAGAATTGACATGACACTACTTTTTCAGCACCCAAAACGGCGTTAAAGGAAGCATGGAAAACACGCGGAAAAACCTTGTTGTGTGTGAATTACAAAGGAATCAGTGAAAATAAACTGGGGTGTTTTGGAGGCTTTTTTTACGCTGTTTGGGTGTGGAAAAGCTCCGAAAACAGCGTCAAAATCAGCCGTGTGAACATACTATTACACTGTTTAATATAGCTGCCATTCTGGAGAGGGGCTGTTGTGTCTCCATATTGTCCCAAAACCCCTCTCTGCTCACTCCAGAGAATATAGATCTGGTAAACGGCCTGTTTCGACAAGGCTCAGCTGGTATTTTGAATATATAGATTTTTGCATCTTTTGTTTGTTTGTTTCCCAAAGTAAATGTTCCCACATATATTTATTTGTTTTATGAAGGCAGTTAAAGCTGATCAGACATCTGTTGTAGTCAGGATCTATGAGAAAGTATTGGCGGTAAAACATCTTGTGGACTGTTTTCCTGATTTATTTTTGATCAACATCTGTAATGGTTTTCAGTCTTTTCTTTGGGTTAGTTTATCATCTAAGTATGTTACTTAGTTTAGTTTTACGTGCGTTTGAAGGCTACGGCAGGGGCGTAACTACCGGGTTAGCAGGGGCAGCAGTTGCTATGGGGCCCCTGCGCTTAGAGGGGCCCCGGGGCGGCTGCTACCGCATCCGCTACCCCGGTAATGCCGCTCCTGGGCCCGCCGGCTGTGAATTTAACAGTTCACTGCGGCGGGCGGGGAGCTGCGGGGCACGGCGCGTGCTGCCTCTGAACGCCTGGGCCCTCCGGCCCGAGCGTTCAGAGGCAACGCTACCCGGAGGTAGCAGAACGGAGCGACACTCGCTCCGCCCTGCTACTTCCCCTGCCGGTGCTCTGTGGTCAAGTGGGGGCGCGCGGTGACGTCACATCACCGCGCAGAGGCTGCAGGGAGGTTGCAGCGCATCAGGGGAGCGTGGACCGAGGTAAGTAAGGGATTTCTTATTTTACCTGCCCCCAGCCGGCCTGCCTATACAGCCCCCCATATGCCTGCCTGCCTATACAGCCCCCCATATGCCTGCCTGCCTGCCTATACAGCCCCTCATATGCCTGCCTGCCTATACAGCCCCCCATATGCCTGCCTGCCTATACAGCCCTATATGCCTGCCGTATACCCCCACAAGCCTGCCTGTCTACTTTTATGGGGCCCCTTTAGCTACCTAAACCCTGCCTGCCTATATGGGCACTCAATTGGCTACCTAAACCTTGCCTATTTGGGGCCCCATATAGCCTATCTAAACCCTGCCTGCCTAAATGGACCCCATATAGCCAGGGGGGGCAGGTGCTGGAAAAGTCAGGATTCTAAGATATTTGTGTCTAAATCTGCAGGGACAAGTGGTCGGGAGATGTCATCATGATGGCGGACTGGACCGGATGCAGAACAAAGGGGAAAGTCAACGACTGGTCAGAGAAACGTCACCTGTGAGTCACAAGATGTAACTGCACTGTAATCACTTATATGTCTGCACAGGCTGTGTACACTGCTGTCTACCACTATATGGTCACTGTATGGAGGTAATGTACAGTCTGCAGAGCCGTTACATTGTGTCACAACTATATCAGAATGGTGGTTTATCATATGCGAGCCTGTGTACACTGGTAATACCACTATATGGTCCATATATTATATATATTATTATAACGTATTGGTCTTTGTTACTGACAGTAATAGTGTAGGGTATATTCAGTCACATTGGTGGTATTTGTGGTCAGTTCGCGGTATAACAGGTCCTTATGTATACGTTTGTAATGCTGGTCAGTGGATGGATGGTAGCAGTGATGATGGTGAGATGTATGGTGAGGTATTTGCCCCTTGTATTATCTCCATTATCTAACAGCATGTCCTGGTACATGGTCGTGGTCAGGGAGGTGGGCGAGAGGGGGGGGCATCTAAAAGTTTGCTTTGGGGCCCTGGCTTCTCTAGTTACGCCCCTGGGCTACGGGTATGTTCACATGGAGCATTTTACACTTAAATGCATGCCAAAATATTCTGAAAACAATGCCCAATGTAAAATCATTGTCGTACATTGAAATCTGCCTCGGTACAATGCGTGGCATTTGCGCTTTGAAACTATGGGCTTGCACGTCTGTAATTTCAAAGCACAAACAACTGCGTTTACGGCGCGCAAAATTGCATTCTGCAATTACGCCGTCTGAACATACCCTAAGGGTATGTTCGCATGACTTACTTGGACGCTGTTTTCGGAACGATTTTCGATGCATTTCCACGCCTCAAACGGCGTCTAAAACACCTCCAAAATGCCCCAGGTCATTTAATTGATTCCTATGTAAAACAGCATAACAAGGTTTTTATGCGCTTATTTGGAAGCAGTTTCGACCGCTGAAAAAAAAAAATATCATGTCAATTCTTGAAGTGTGCTTTTTTACGAAGTTTTGGAGCGGTTTTTTTGGTGCGGTTTTTTTGACATGGCTATTAATTTGTATGGGTGAAAAACGGTGTTGAAAACCTCATCCAAAACTTTGTCCAAAAATGTGCCGAGAAACACATCTAAAAGGTTTTGATGCTGTTTTGGGAGTGGAAACCCTCCGAAAACCGCTTCGAAAACAGCGTCAAAATCAGCCGTGTGACCATACCCTTAGGCCATGTCCCCACGGACCCGGTTTGCAGCCGGCTTTTCAGACAGTTTGCGGTTTTGCAAACCGTCTGAAAAACCGTCCGCAAACTTTTACACAGGCCGCTATGGAAAACCCATGCAGCAGTCCCCACTGCACACGTTTTCCGCCTGCCGGCCCAAAAAACATTGTCCATGTTCATTCTTCCGTCCGGTTTTCAGACGAAATATGAACATGTCAATGGGAAGGGGGAGGGCTTTTCTCCGTTCATTGCCGAACTCCCGCGGCCGTGTGCACGGCACAAAAAAACGGGCAAATACCGGTCAGATAAACCGACCAGTATTTGTCCTGTGCCGTGGGGGACGCGCCCTTAGACTTTTTATTTTTAAACTTCTAAAACATGTTTGTGCTATAATTTAATTTCCGAATGTAGCTGCACAGCAAGTTTGTACAGTCATATACCCTTTAGATTGTAATTTACCTTTTGTATTGGAACCAGTCATCAAAGCAAAGCAGCTGTACAATGGAAAATAGCAAGCCATATCTTAAAATGTGTTCTGCTTCAGTTTAGCCAATTTAGTTCTGAGACTTTTCTGTCATATCAACATGGCTAGTGGTTTGCTGGAATATCTGTTACTCATGTTTCATCATGTTCCTGTGCCAATGTAACAGTTTATCGGGTGCGCTTTTTCAGTAAGGTGGTCAACATTCAACCAGAATGACTGGACTTAGGCTAGGTCTACACAGTAAACGTCAAAATACTGTCTAAAATTCAGTAGCGTTTTGACATTTGCAGGATCGTGGTTTTTGGTGCGGATTTACGCAAAAGCCGCGGCCGGTTTTTGGATTTGCCGTCGGCACCGTACAATTGAGTGTACGGGAATCCTGCGTAGTATACAACATGTTGCATAATCTGCCGGATTTTAAAACCGTGCTGTGTAAACTACAGCACAGATGTATTATTGCTGTCTATGGGGCACAGAGTACGGTCGGATTTTTGGCGGATTCAAAATACTAAATCAGCCAAATAGCTGACGGAAAACGTGTGCTTTATAGACCTAGACTTCAATTGTGTTTACTTTTACAGTAAGAAGGATACAGTCAGGATGCATAAGCTTTGTGAAACTGTATGAGTATGTAGTTTAACCCTAGATATCTTTTGCCCTAGAAATGTTTTGTTCATAGGATATGAAAAACTGTGAACCTGTCGGGTGGTTTGTGCTCTTCTATCTGAGAGGAGGATATGATAGATGGAGAAAAGACTACAGCCCCCTCTTCTGACCTCCTGTGATGGTAGTACACTGCAGAGGATATCAAAGTATTTTGTATGTCTCTATGGCTGTGATGTGGCAGTATTACAGGGAGGTATGAGGTTACTGGTACCTGCCTCTTTGGCAGTGATGTGGCAGTAGTACAGTTTTACAGGAAGGTATGAGGTACATAGTTCTCTCTCGGGTAGGGAAGAAGCAATAGAACAGTATGGCATGGAGGTATGAGGTACGTAGTGCCTCTGGATGTGATGTACAGTATAACAGGGAGGTATGAAACATGTGATGTGTCTTTGAAGTCTACAGTGATGTCACAGTGTATATTATACTGAGGCTCCCTGACTTGTAAAGTATATATTTTAAGAAAAAAAAAGGAGTGTCAGTATATTTTATTAAAACTATTGGCCATTGTACATCCACTAAACAAAATACATAAAAAAGAGACTAAACAAAATGGTGGGGAAAGCTGACCTTCCCTGACGGTCTAGATTCACCCTGGCCTACACATAAAGGGTAATTGCCCCGATGAGGGCGTCACCATCCAACATATTTCAGTCCCCCCAGGATGGAGTAAGGATCTAATCAAGGGATATAAAAGGAGTGAAAATAGAACATGGAGGATAAAAAGGCAAAAGTGTGTTTTAAGTTACAAAATATTGGTTCAATTGATGGTCACATGCAGGTAACAGATAATTATCCCGCTAAGCGACTAAAGGTAGGCAAATAAGTCAGAAAATGAACACAGATGTGCTGTAAAATTTCCATTGACAACTGAGGAATACTTAATCAATTAATAGTCAGAAAGTAAGTTGATAAGTGTGAATTTACATAATGCACCTACATACATCCTCACCCAGATAGTAGTACAGTGTAGTCCGATAAGAAAAAAATAGATCAAAGAGGAGGCACATACAAAGAGTTAAACCATCGACGGTACCATTTAATAAAATATGGAACGGACTCGCCTCATCCATGTACAGCACTAATTGACCACTTCCCAGTCGCAGTTGTTGCAGCAACAGTATGCTATCAATTGCGCTGCTGGGATGTCTGTTTTCCCAGGTGTGTGGCCATAGTGTCAGTGTACTGTATAGTGGTACAGTACTACAGGGAGGTATGTAGTGTTACTCTGGCTGTGATGTAGCAGTATTAATTTGTAACTGAGGTGTATGGAGCCTCTGTCTAGCTTTATTCTTGCAAAATTACTCAGCTGTGCACAGGTCTATGTTCTGCAACTGTGATTGTGTATGTGTGGTTAAAAATTTCATTAGCTATTGCTTATCCAGGAGACCGTCCGTCTTGGATCTGCTGTAGAGTCACTGCTTCTCATCTGTGTTGCTAAGACTTCAGTCATGCATTAGTTTGCTGGGGAGTTTTAGTAACTTGCTGTTAGATGTGATGTATTTGGTCAACCTGGAGACGGCTTGGGTCTGCTGAGAGGTTTTTGCAGCTGGGCTAGCAGCCATACACTTTGACACAGGAGTCTGTAATCCAGGTGCAGGTTTTCTTTCTTCTCGGAGGCATGACTTTTCTGAACGGGTTAATTGTTACAATTTGTGGCAAATTCAGATTTTTTTTTGTGATTAATTAAGTCAAGAACGATAGGGCCTAGGGAGCTAAAACCTGGTCTACAACCTTCTAAGACATCTGATTTACCTATGTGCCACATTTGGTGCAAATTGGTCCAGTTGTTTGACCGTGCAAAAAAAATATACAGTACTCCCTTTGAATTCTGCTTAAGCCAGTACATGTCTGGGCCCGTCTGAAGTTTTCTAGAAAGCAATTTGATGATCCAGAAGAGTACTGGGAGAATGTCATTTGGTCAGATGAAACCAAAGTAGAATTGTTTGGTAGAAACACAACTCTTTGTGTTTGGAGGAGAGAGAAGACTGAGTTGCATCCAAAGAGCACCATACCTACTGTGAAGCATGGGGGTGGTAACATCATGCTTTGGGGCTGTTTCTCTGCAAAGGGACCATGACGAATGATCCATGTATATGAAAGAATGAATGGGGTCGTGTATCATGAGATTTTTAGTGCAAACCTACTCCCATCAGCAAGGGCATTGAAGATGAAACGTGGTCTTTCAGCATGAAAATGGTCCCAAGCACACCACCAGGGCAACGAAGGAGCTGCTTCGTAAGAAGCATTTCAAGGTCCTGAAGTGGCCTAGTCTCCAGATCTCAACTCCATAGAAAACCTTTGGAGGGAGTTGAAAGTCCGTGTTGCCCAGCGACAGCCCCAAGCAGTGCCTGCCCATGCTGCATTCCATTTGCTCTGTAGACCCTGGGTAGTGCACTGCAATATGACCAGGAGCATGACATTTCCAACAAACCACAAAACGAGCTTGCATCTCCCAAAATCCCCTGTTTCCTGCAGGTTCAGGGTATGCCACTCAAGAGCGAGTTTAGGCCCATTCTTTGGTATTTCTGGGCCACCCCAAAAACGCAAGTAAGGCACTGTTCTGCCAACCGGTCGGTCAAAGGAGTTTTCCAGATGATCATCAGCATTCTTGGGGTCTCCCTAAGTAACCCAACATTTTACGGAGCTAAGCAGAATTTGTATAAACCTGTCAATCACCACTCTTCCCATCATCTGGGCTGGAGTGCAGAAATCAGGTTGCAGTCATTTTTGGACCAGATATAGTAATTTGAACATCTGCGATCTGGGGGCTTGTCTTGGCTGTAGAGCCAGTGATGTACACATTGCGCTCAGACGGCCAGAGTCACAACCAAGCAGGCCAGGTTTTCCACTTTAAGTTTGCTATATTCCTTAGCCTCAAATCATAATGTGCCTTTCTGGGCTCTCCTGTCAGAAATTCAGCCAGCACATCCACGGCTTCCAGGGACTGGTCTGCTGCTGTTGCAGATTAGCTTGCACCAACTGATTTAGTTCCTCCATGCTTGGAGATACTGCCACTACTTCAACACAGGACATGCAAAGTCTTTATACACTTTTCAGCACCTGTGACTTTTCTTGAGGAGCGAATGCCCGTATCGTCTACCAATTGTGGGGTTTTAGTTCCATCACAGGTACCACAGACACACAAATGTCCAAATTCATCAGTTTTATTGAAGTCAAAATGAAATACAGCTTATCTTCAGCTGTGAAACATAAGGCATAACACAAACGCCAAACAAAGGCACATAGCAGACCACACTACGTGTTGTATTGTTTGATAATATGTATTGATTGTGTATATACCTATCTCCTTAAATATTACTCCACCTAGTGTTATGACGTATCAACTCAATTCAATCCAATTGGCATGACTTGTTCTTTAATACCTTGATTTTATTCATGTCACTCAGCTATGATTAAGGAGATTACTCACTCCAAAACATATCAGCTGGTTTAGCTTTTATAATGCACAAGGCATAAAATAAAATAAATTTGGATTTTGACCTCCAGGAGTGCTGGTTCTCATCGTTTGGACGATCGTCTGCTACGTGGCTTTGTTTGCCATTTACAACCGGTGGTTCTCCGGGTTGAACCGTGCATCCCATTATTGTTGGATGATGAGCGTACCACACCTTATCTCTCCTTCAGTATAACATAAACATGTCCTTTCTTCAGGTAAAATGGAATAAAAGAAAACCTGTTGATCTCATCAGTTTCTTTAGGGTACAGCAGAGTTTGATCATTGCCTCTTTGCCAGTCACATGGAAACAACACAGAAGCACCAGTTACACTTTTCATACTGGTAATCACACCCCGGCTCACCTAAGATTCCCACCTTAAAAGGCCAAGAAAAAACCTGACTGGATACTGGGAGAGTATCCCACCCAGCTCTGAGATTGCTTCAGTAATCACACAAATATATGTGTATATATATATATAATGTGGGGTGTGTGTTGTATTTTTTAATATATAATTATATATATATAATCTGTATGTGTGTAATGTTTTGTAGCAAAAAGCACAGCAAATCCTGTCAGGACACATCGAAAGAAGGGGAAAGTCCGTTCCCCCAAACCCACTTACAGTGTTAAAGCTTTTTCGTGTCGGGGGTGTGGCTGGTAAATGTAAAGTACTGGGGTAAGAGAAAATTTCACTTTGTTTTTATTATTTTATTGCTCTCACGCCCACACTAAACCCAGATTCCACGCCCCCCCCCCCCCCACCCCCCCCCTCCCCCCCTCACCTCTGGTAAAGTCAGAATTTCCCTCGTCGGGGAACATTTAAGATACGTTTTCAGTAATATAACATGGTCAGTGAAAAAGGTGGTTACGGGTGGGTTTCATTCCTATGTCTAACAAAACTAAGAAAGTGGTTATGGTTATAACCTTTAATGAAAAAATGGGTGTGGTCATAAACCTCAATGAAGCCCGGTAAACAAAAAAAGTTTTTAAGCACCAATTAAGGTTAAAAATATTGTATTTTATTCCCTTAAAAGAAAAAATTTTTCAAAACCGGGGAAGCCGCCAAGTCTTCATTGATCACATTGTTAAAAAATCTTTTCAAAACCAACCCAAACCCCCTTTATAGCACAGATCTTTGCTTTTGTAAATTTTCTAAAACCATGGGGGAAAAATGTGATTTTAAAAAGTTTTATGGATTTGTGTTTTTTTTCGCTTTTTCTGTATGCTCCGTAATTTAGAAAAAAAACCTACTTTGCCGTTTTGATGAAAAATATGCATGTTTTGTGTGTGTGTAGACCTACGTGTCTCCTTGATAACAGACTACAAACAAACCCTTTGGGTCTGGATTATGGCCTTTTATTATGCTGTTTTTGCCCCATATTGTACTTTCTATAGGTTATCAAGACTAGTATAGCAGTGTTATATTGTCAATATGCTTAGTAAGGCATGTGATCACTAATGTTTTGTACATTACAAACATTACAAATGTACACATTTACAAATGTATTCATGTATTTACCTCTTCAGCACACTGTCAGCGTTTTAAGGACACTACGGCAACTTTTCTCAGCCTGTGGACTTGTCAGTATAAGGGCATGTTATGACAAAAAAAAAAAAAAATGAAACCCTAGATATCTGGTTGGTACTATTAATTCTATAAAAAAAGTTTTTGCCAAAATGGCAAATTAGTTACAAAGTTTTCCCTTTTAATCCGTGGTTAGTATTATTTTTTCCCCAAAAAAAATTAATGTTTAATAACTAAATAATAAAAGCTAAAAATCTTTTAAAGCAGTCGTGTGCTCTGTGAAAATTTCTTTGGAAAAGCTATAATATTCTGTTTTCTGTATGATAATACAATTTTTTCCCCCATTTTGCGTATACAGTGAATAATTAAAGGGGTTGTCTCACTTATTGATTAAATCTTCCTCAGTTCTGTTTTTTTGGTTTCACTTTAAATTTCAGGGGGTGTTTTTACTGGTTCCATAGGTGCAGTAGAAGCCAGGTCTTTTGTTTTGCAACCAGTGCTGGAGCCTATCAGGAGAGATCAAACAGGTCTATGCTATAGGCCTGGGATCTGATACAGCCCATAAAAGAGGGGATATCTAGGAATAGGTAGGACAGGGTTTTAAGGACATAAATTTTGCGAAGTGACTTGTTTTTGTAAGATCTGTAAATAGAAAGCAATCCTTGTAGTGAGACAACCCCTTTAAGTATCTGAATAGGACACATACTACCTATCTAAAAGACTAGGTAAAGCACCCCCATCATGTTTCACTGCAAAAGCAGTGTCATCAGGGGCTTTGGAGCTATGACTGCCAATGGAACGCCAAGCAGGCCTATATAACCTTATTAGTTCGCCAAGTCTAATGACTTATAATGCGCACCACGTGACAATTACACCAGAGCTAAGGTCATAGAAGCTTTATGCCCCTCCCTGCCTTCCCTGAGTGGGATCCAATGAGGATCCGCTGAAAATAATGAACAGGTTCATTATTTTTTATTCTGTGCCACTGATTTAAAATCCATGAGTTTAAATTCATCCACTTTGTGAGCTACAATGCGGACTGGCCATTCAAGGAATTTTTATGGCATAAAAATCCATTGTGGGATCCAGGGCAAAAATCTGAGGAGATGCCCTCAGATTTCTGTTGCAAATATTTTACTTTGCTGCAGCGTATTGTACTGCTGTTTTTTATATGTGCATTAGCCTATCTGGACTCAGCATCAATAAAGTAATATGTCACTGTTTTTTTTGTTGGTTGGTTATCCTCAGTTCACATGTAGCTCGCAGTAGCCTAGCACTGTGAAAGGGATTTGAGCCAAACCAAATAAGTTAATGTCAGGCAGGTTTTGGGGGGATTTGCCCCCCTAGAAATTTGTTGGCTGGGTGAAAAAGGCAAGGTGGTTAGAAGTTTTTGCTTTATGCCCAAAAACCAGTAGTGAGGTCTGGAAGGCCAATAAACCCTCACACCAACCAATTTGAGAGGAGAGATTTTTCCTCCTAAGCCACTGTTTTTTTTTTTTTCATATATTTCAAATCCATGGCATAAAATTTTGCACCATTTACATAGGCAGGTCAATTTCCAGGCCAAATAATTGGGAAGCAGATTCCAATTGGGGGTATTCACATCATTGATTATCTCCTGTTTGTTTACATAACCTTTTCTAGCTATTGACCATCTGCCTCTGCTCTAGCAGCCCTTTCCAGGCTGGTTATGTCACTCCCTGCTGTGTCTTATCAGGAGTAAGTCTGAATTATTTTCACTGAGAGACCGGGGAGCTACTGATTGGGAGCAAAAGCTTTTAAGAGCCCCCCCACAGCTTGCAAAGGCAGTGTGATGGCGAGACACAGCTGGATGGGACAACTCTTTAAGAGGATTCTGATATGGGATGTGTATCAGAATTATTGTAAAAAAATACCCTTATTGTTTCTAACCCTAGAAAACATTGTAAGCGGGATTAAACATAACCTTATCTTTCACTTGGGTGACGGTCAGAAAAAGAGGGGGCCCCCACCCCACCTTTTTGGAGTGTATAGTGCCCCTTTTTGATTAAAAGAACTGTCAAAAATCTGCCCCCCGGTATACCTTGCATAGTAAAATTTAAATGCGCCTAAATCTAAGCCCCCAAGCAAAATATAGGCGCATGGGGCATATCATTGCTGCTTTTTGAGCATTAATTCTCGTTATGGCTTTTTGTGCACTAGTTTTGGTTTTTACTCAGTTTCTTTATATAGAGAATAGGACGTCAACAGTGTTTTGGTGCAAAATACACCAAAAAAATGGCGCAGCCCTATTAGTCTCTATGGTGCAAAAATTGAGGAGGAAGGAGAGAAAGGCTGTAGACCACTCTAGCTAGAGTGATATGTCAGTTAAAATGTGCAACTGACAAAAAATAAGAAGGGTGGGGGGTGGTAAGCCATTAAGGTATTGCTCTTCTTTGTCTGCAATATACATTTAAATGCAGTCAGGTTTTTCTGTATTTATCCCATAGTTGCCAACTTTTGAAACTGAAAAAGCAGGAGATTGTAGAGGGCGGCACGCTCCGCGTGCCGCGGCTAAAATTTGCATGGTCACGCCCATTTTGTCGGTGTCACGCCCCTTCAAAACCCAAACCCCCCACTCCACCTAACTGCATAAGGGCTTTGGAAGAAACCCCAGGTAATGCCCTTAAGCCGGGTTTGTAGCCCCCCCCCATAACCGGAGTGCCCTTACAGGCAGGTAGATGCCCCCTTGTGCCGGTAGATCCCCCCTTGTAGCCAGGTAGATGCCCCCTTGTAGCGGGGTGATGCCCCCCTCTGTGCCGGTGTGCCCCCTCTGTAGCCAGGTAGAACCAAATTTGTAGCCAGGTAGATGCCCCCCTTTGTTAGCCGGGTAGATGCCCCCCTTTGTTAGCCGGGTAGATGCCCCCCTTTGTTAGCCGAGTAGATGCCCCCCTTTGTTAGCCAGGTTGTGCCCCCCCCCCATTGTTAGCTAGGTAGTGCCCCCCCCCCCCATTGTAGCCAGGTAGTCCCCATTGTTAGTGGTGTGCCCCCCCCCCCCAGGTAGATTGGGCCCCCATTGTAGCCAGGTAGTGCCCCCTCTGTTGCCAGGTAGTCCCCCCCTTGTGGTCAGGAGTCCCCCCTCTGTTCCCGGTAGCCCCCCCCCCCTTTGTAGCCGGTAGTGCCCCTTGTTGCCAGGTTTGCCCCCCCCACCTTCCATTGTAGCAGGTATTGCCCCCTCTGTTGCCAGGTAGACCCCCCCATTGTAGCCAGGTAGAGCCCCCCATAATAATAAAAATAAAATATAAAAGTCATTACCTCACCAGGCTCCTGCACCCCCCCGGAATCCCCCGGGCCCCGAACTGAGTTCCCTCAGCGTGCGGGGGGGAAGTGAGTGCAGCCGCGCGTCACCCCCCCTGCGACACTGACCTGTTGTACAGCGCTCACCTTCCCTGTACTGCTGACGACTGTGGGCTGCAAATAGTGAAAACTGCGTGGGGGGCGTGAGATTTGCGCGGGGTCCCCCCCGTCCCTGCTGGCCGGGGGGAATGCCAATTCTCCCGGGGGGGAGGGAGACCCACATTAGCAGGACCCCCCGCCAAAAGGGGGGATTTGGAATGATTGATTTATCCTTTAATAGTAATAAGTGTGATCACATGAAAGCATAAGCTTGTTCTCGTTATATAAACAAAAGTTAACGGAGAGCATTTAGGAAGTATTCTGAATGCTTTTTCATTTAGTATCACAGATGAAACGGTTTTCTAGCATGTACACTACTGAAAAGGTTGCATAGCAGCTTGCAATAGGCGTTCGTTATCTGCCTTAATAGCCCACGTCAGAAATCTTTCATTGCCTTCTTCCCACGTCTCCAGCATAGGGTGATTATTTATGTCCAAGACTTCAGAAACATTCGCAGTGTCCTGTGGTAAACTGACTCATGCATGAACTGGACATTGTGAGTGTTCTAGTGCAGCAGAATGCATTAACAATGTTTGGATTTTTTTTCCCTCCATGGTCTCAGAAATGTGACTTTTTTTTCTTCTCCTTTCCCTTTGACAGATCCAGCATTTATAGAACTAGAACCTATGATTTTATTTTTCTAACAATAAAAGAAGCAGAAAAGCACACCAGGCTTAGAATCCTGTATCACATGAGCAAACAATGAAAACCAAAGACTGTTCTAATCGGATTTTCTTTTTTCTTTTGTTTTTCAACGTAGGGTAAGGGGAAAAAGCAGATTTATGTAGGTGAGTCTGTGGCCCACCCAATCTATAAATCTACTTTTGTTTTATATTCTAACATTGATTTTCACTGTGACCATTACATTATTTTGGCTCAATGTAGAAATAGGAATTATAATGTCATTGATTTTGGCTAAGGGGAAAACTACGCTGTGTTGGTTTCCAGCAATTTTATGTTCGCTTTATCCATGCAGTGGTCACAGAGGAGCATAAGGCTGGATTACACAGTAATTAAATGGCCATAAGATGACTTTCATAGTGGGGGTCGCATATGTTGAACTTGTCACAACACTTCATGTGAACAGTTTGCTTACCTACATTTATACATATGTGTGATTTGATCAATAGAAATTCTAATACTATAAAACTGATAGGATTTAAAAAAAAAATCTCTGTGGGAAATTTATGACGGCAATTCTGGCGTACATGCTTTATACTACATTTATTATGTATTTTATACCATTTTATAGACCCTTCTGCGCTTCCAACAAGAGAAGTGTGGCCTCAGTAAAATTAGGCATTGCTTTGCAGAAAGGGGTGTGGTTTGACGTGCGACATGGCCTAAAAAAAAGGGAAAAAATTTTGCCTGTTTTGTGGATGAAGAAAAAAACCCAATAATTTTAAGGTTTTTAAAGAGACTAGACCGTCTAAGCATGCACCAAATTTATCAGCACTATGATAAATCTAACACTTTTCAAAACTGTTTAGTCTAAGGGTATGTCCACACGTCGTAATATCGGCGCACATTTCACCGCATATTTGTGCTTATTATGCAGCGAGATGCATGCTGCAATGACAGTAATCCAAAGCTCTCACAGAGAACTATGGATTACGTATCGTATTGTACGCGCGGGGAGAAAAGTGACGTGTCAACTACTCGCGGCGATTACTCGGCGCACGTAATGCATGTCATGAGGCGCGACTCCCTAATCGCCAGGCGTATTGCGGCGCATACAATACGCGCCGCAATTATGCCGTGTGAACAAAGCCTAAGTGTTAGTATTGATAAATCTGCTCCTCTGTTTATTAGTAACCAAGAAATTTCCTTACAGAAATAGAGCTCTACCTATTTAGATATAGTATCTTTTGGTACCTTCAAAGACTTGTCTCTTTTAGCAGGTAAGACACTTTGTGGGATGTGTTATGTTGGATCAAGTCGATGTAGACATTTAATTGCTGTTTGTTTGCAGATGTCCTTTGTATGGTGCACAACCATTGCATTAAGAAGATTTATTCTTCATAAACCGTTTTCTTTTGGGCCTATGAACAGTCTTGTTAATCAGACCAGTAGATAATGGGGCAGGTTTATCAAGGCAGTTGCGCCAGAATTCTGGCTCAATGTCTTACAAGCTTTTCTCCACATTTACTATGTGTTTTAGACCGTTTCAGACGCTTCTGCACCTCGTCCGACAAAGGGGGTGTGGCCTTGTAAAGGGACGTGTTTTCATGGGATATGGGGCGTGGTTTACATGCACAAAAAAAAGACTAGACGTTCTAACTGCGCCAGATTTTTTAACACTTTATAAATGTGGGGCATTGTAGAGTGTAGCCCCAACTTTAAAATTTTTAAGAGTTAGACATTATTGATTTAAACTGCCCCATTTACAGATTTATCAGCTTCTCCAAGACATTGGGTTACAACTGCCTCTGGATGTCTATGGAAGGAGGAAGAACTGAGAGAAACACAAACAGGGATGTAGTGCCTAGTGATTTTTTTTCTTCCTAATGCTTGATGCACAGCTATTGTTCTCCTTAATGTTGAATAGTGTTCTCTGTGCTGCTAACTTCTCTGTATATGTGTGTGTGATACGGACATTGCCTGAAAACGTCTCCATACCACTGGTCTCTTCAGTGAGAATCATTGTCACACATGGCTCAAGGGGGAAAGCGAGAAAGAGGGTCTTGTTTCTGCTCCCTCTCATCCCTCCCTGCTCCATCGACTTTTTATGAGCAACTATAACCTGATTTTTCAGAATGTGGCTATTTTCTGCTCTATAGATTATAAATTTTGGCGCCAAGCAACCGTTAAGGGGGGAGATTAGGAGGCTGGGGACAAGCCTGATGATTGGAAAAAAAAAAAGCATTTTTCCGTAACAATTTTTCCGTAACAAAGATATATCATAAAGTTTTTTAAAGAGGTTGTCTTGCTACAAAGATTACCTTTCAACATGTAGTAAACAGTAAATGAAGATGTTTTCCAAATATATTGCTTTGTTTATTTTTCTTTGTTGAGGAGATAAGTGATTTTATCAGCTCTGAGTGCACTTTGGTTTCTCTAGGTTACTGACCAGCTCTGCCCTGCTGTTTGTCTTCTCTAATAGAAGGGTTGTTGTCATCACATGGGTCTGCAGACAGAACTGCCAGGGGCTTCAGAGCTTGAGTGTTATCTGATCTAACAAACAAAGGAGACTAATTACTTTTGTTTACTTTAACTCTGAAACTTCTCTGGACTTGTATGAGAGTAATTAGCTGACCTTTGAATATTGGAGCTGATATGTTAATCACCCACAGCCTGACCAGGAAGAGAGAGGATGCATGAATGAAAGCTGCTTTTGGCTCTGTTAAACAGTGTGGTGAGAAAAACCACTTTAACTTTGCTTCTAATATTGATTTATGTAAAATAAACAGGTGTTGCATAAAAACAGCCCATTAGTTTTACTTTTTAAATAAAATATGCACCAGTTTGATAGAGGTTAGTGACTGATGAGACACAACAGAAAATACCCAGCAGCTGATATTTTAGACTGTATGCCTGAGGCAAGTTGCAAATCTCTGACAACAGCAGTTTGCGAAAACTTGTCATTAAGTGACAGAATAGCTGATATTGTCCTTTCTATGACAAATTATTTTCAGGGTTATTCCTGTATAAAAACAACTGTATTTAAGAAAACGCAGTGCGGAAATCTTTCTACAAACTGAAGCAGAATATTCTTGTCTATTTATGAAATCTTCAGAAGCTTTTTCCAACAAGGGTTCTCGAAGCCTGGCCAGAATTTCCACAGCAGATTGATCTTGAACCCTTTAGAAATATTGAGTTAGTATTGAAAAATCTCAGCCAACTTGAGTTGTGGTTCTTATTTGCCACAAGAATAGAAGATGTTTGTATGTGTTGACATATAGAACATAGAACTCCATTAGGTGGGTTGTTTATGTGATAGGTGACAATTGTTAATTGCCGCTGTGTTTTCACTGTCTTTTTTTTTTTTTTTTCCTCTTTGCTTGAACTGTTGTTAAAACTCACTCTTTTCTTATAAAACAAGGTAGTAAAATAAAAAATGCATGAACTGGTCACTCAGCATAGTTATTAAAGTGGTTGTTCAACTTAAAATAGGCTGCAGTTGCATTTGCAAAAAAGAAAAAAAAAACAAGAGAAAAATACCCTTGCACGCACCACAGGTCCAGTGCCGAAACTACCAGCAATGTATTTCATTCTCTCCTTGTCCGCTGCAGTTAATTGGTTGCTCTAAGCACTCATGTGCCATCCATTCCAGATTAACCTATATTTTTGGAGTGTGGGAGGGGGAAACTGGCATACCTAGAGGAAACCGCTTAAACGCAGGCAGAACATATAACTTACTTGTAGGTGTTGTCCTTGGTGGGATTTGAACCCAGGATCTCAACACTGCAAGGCAACAGTACGAACTACTGAGCTACCATGCTGGTTGTCCATTGGACTTATTGCATTTTGTTAATGACTTTCTGTAAGTGAGGCCTCCAGAACTGATCATAAGACGTGGTTTCAGTAGAGCTCTATACAGTGTGATCACAATCTCCCTCTTTCTGTGGGTATTGTTCTAGCTATGCAGCCAAAAATTCTACTTTCTTTCCCTACTCCCTGGGTGCACTGTTGGCTCATATATCAGATATCGGGATCCCCAAATCCTCATCTTCTATTGTCCTGGCTAACATGCAACTACTGATTCAATACTCAAAAAGATGATTCCTTCTGCCCAAGTGTAGTATTTTACATTTGGAAACATGAAGTGCAATTTCCATTGTGTTGATCATTTGTTTAGTAAAGCAAAGTCATATTTCATGTTATAGAAACGTCCAGGTATATCTTGTCTATTACACACATACATGTTATTAGCAAACAGGCAAAATGTGCCTACCAAGACATATTCTGTATCACTTACAATCATATTAAATAGAATAGGACCCAGAAGAAAACCTTGTGATCAGTCTGTGTTCACAGTGTGCTTCATTAAGAACCTTGAGATTTATTTCAGCTGTTTGCTTTTTAATAGCTTTTTTCTTTACTAGTGTTTTTTGTCCCTGACAAAGATTCATGTTTATATTTTCATTAATTATGGTTGTGCGCCAATTTCTAAAAAAAAACTGAAAAAAATAATTGTTGCTCTACATATAGATGGCCTAGGCTATAAGAAGATTGCAAAAACTCTTAAACTGATCTGCAGCACGGTAGCCAAAACATACAGCGGTTTAACAATACAGGTTCCACTCGGGACAGGCCTTGCTAAGGTCGACCAATGAAGTTGAGTGCACATGCTCGGCATCATAGCCAAAGATAGTCTTTTCAGAAAAGACATATGAGTGCTGCCAGCATTAGCGCAGAGGTTAAAGGAGTGGGGGGTCAGTTTGTCAGTACTCAGACCATACACCGCATACTGCATCAAATTGGTCTGCATGGCTGTCGTCCCAGAAGGAAGCCTCTTCTAAAGATGATGCACAATAAAGCCCACATACCGTTTAAACCCCGAAAACTATGCCGCAATTAAGGGTTTTTTTCACCGTTCTACATAGACTTTCTTTTTTTCCCACACAGGAAGGTTTAAAAGGGACATTTTGTCCCACAGAAAACCAGCTAGAATATGTATATGTAAATGGAAAAAATAAAAAGTTATGGCTTTTGGAAAGTGTGAAGGAAAAGAAAACACATTAAAAAAAAAAAAAAAAAGCATAAAGGGGTTTTATTGGATTGATGTTTCAATGGTACACAGGCAGTTTTGCACTCACTCTGTCTCCTCAGGCTGTGGTTGAGTCTCCAGCAGTGATTAACATATGTTAACTTACTCTGACAGTGCAGAAGATTGTGATCTCTAACACAAATACAGGTAAAGCCATGCTTCTCAGTCCTCACAGCACTTGTACCTTTTGTTTACTGCAGCTTATCTTGTTAAATCTAATT
The DNA here is from genome assembly GCA_025379985.1 of Phyllomedusa bahiana. NCBI lineage: Eukaryota > Metazoa > Chordata > Amphibia > Anura > Hylidae > Phyllomedusa > Phyllomedusa bahiana. The sequence continues at coordinate 73,288 of JAODAL010003669.1, forward strand.
GGCTCACTCAGACCTCAGTCCCTTCTTGGGGGTTATGTCACTCCGTGCACTGAGCTAATTCGATAACATATGTCTTTCTGGTGTGCAGGTTACCATAGAAACCTGTGTGCACTATGAGAGCTTCTTAAATGTCTCTATCTCATGACTGAAGTAAAATCTGTTGATCAATGTATTTAGAAAATGTCTTCGTTCAACTGTCCCTTCGTTTTAAAAGCTAATCTTCATAGGAAGAAAACCCCTCTAACTATTTACCAAAATAGATATGACAGGAATGACGAAAAGTCTTATTTAAACATAGGAAATTATGGGCGACATCCGTCCTAGGCATACATTGGAAAATCCTCTTGACATATACCTATAATGTGCAAGTGTGAACATACCCTTAACAACAATATCAACATCTGTCATACCAACAAAACGGTCACATTTAAATTTCTATTCCCTTTAATTAATTTGAATATTTGTAAAAAATTTCTGAATTTCATAACAAGTACCTTTTAAGTGATGGGTGCAACTCTTTATCAGACCACTTACTAACATTTACAAAACCTTCAGCTTAAAACCACGGTCTAAACCTCTTCGACATATGACTTGCCTTGTTATTTTCTGAGTACGGACCAACAAAACACGTAGTGAATGTTTTTGGAATTCTCTTTTGAAAGTAAATGTTTGTTTTTTTTATTAGTGCTAAGATGCACCACAAGATCAACAATGTTTACCCGGTTTTACAAAATGCTATGATTTTTAAGGCGAGTTCACACGGTGACTAACACGCCGCAAAACGCTGGGTGTTTTAGAAGTACGTACTTCTAAAATACTGCAAGGCCGGCCCCATCCATTTGAGAGCCACGATTACCGTAGTTAGGCTTTGTCCCTACGGCAATGTTTTTCAGCCGGTTTTAAGGTTTTGAAAACCGGCTGACAAACTTTTACACGGACTTTAATGGAAAGTCCGTGCAGCGATCCCCACTGCACGGATTTTATGCCCAGCGGTTTTTCAGAGCGCTGGCGGTCTGAAAAACACATAACACGGAAGATGAACAAGTCTATGTGAAGGGGGAGGGCGAGAAAAGCCATCCAGCAGCGGCCGTGTGCACTGCACGAAAACAGTACAAATACTGGTCGGATAAACCGACCGGTATTTGTCCTGAGCCTTATAGCAATTACGCCCCAAAGTATGGACTGAAAAGACGCCGTGTGAACACACCCTTACTGTTTTGCCAGAAAAAGAAAACAAAGGGTGAAATTGATTAGACATATTTCCTTTTAATTAGCTGTAATTGCCCAAGCACTTCAGTCATTTCTCTTGATTTTAAATTCTAGCCATAAGCCCCTCATACATATTAGACAATCCTGCCATCTGTCTAATGTGTACGGAAGTTTTTCTCTTAACAAAGGATAATGAGGGAAGAGATGAATATAGCATGGTTAATTTCAATGCCCAATCATTTTGTTTTCTGTAAAAAAGCTGCCACCAGGGGAGACCGTGGTTCTGTCTTCTTTACCCATTAAAAAACATGCCAGCTTGATCGAGCATGCATGTGTATGTAGGATGAGGAGGATTGGCTGTCTGCTGAATGAGCGTGCAGCTGACCACTAATGAGGGTGTACTGGCACATTTTTGGGTGATGCGAAACACTCCGTGTTTGATAAGCTATATTTTTCAATATATTTAAATGGAAAACCTGATTATCTTTTTTCATTATGGTATGTATTACAGAGCACTGGCCTAAACTATATTCATTGCTGCGGTCTGTGATAATTTTATACAGGTACCAACCCATTATCTATATGATGCTTCTAATGTATGCCATGTATGAGTACAACTTCTCTCAGTAAACCAATTTTGTGACTTTTAGCTTAAATTGATAACTTACACATACAGTCATGATTAATGCTAGTTCAGGAATGTAAATACTTGTTTTTGTGTAAAATTAAAATTCATTTTTTGTGTTTCTAGCAACAACGAACAGTATACAGGTTAACCCTTGTAAAGGCATGGAATGTGGAAGAGCTAAAGGCATATGCAGACCTTGTGAAGCTTGGAAAGCCAGACTTCATAGAAGTTAAGGTAAGATACCATATTACTTTGCCTCTTAAGGAACTATATTGAATATATGTTTTAAGAACTTTTGGTGGTGGGGATTCTAATTTTTCACATTTGTTATTTAAAAAAAAAAAAGAAAATGATGAAATCTTGCAGTTTTCTTTATGGCCATCAAGCCTACACTTCCTGTTCTGTTGATCACTTTTCAGCAGTCTTCTTATTATCATCATTGACATGATTACTATGAAAGGTGACACCATTCTACTAATGCATCTGAAAAAAATTAGAATATCATCAAAAAGTTAATTTATGTCTGTAATTCAAAACTAATATATTGAATAGACTCATTCCGCACAGAGCGATTTATATTTCATGATTTTATTTCTTAAGATGTGGAGGATTATGGCTTACAGCTAATGAAAACCCAAAATTTTGTATATCAGAAAATTAGAATGTGGAAAGATCAATATTGTTGACTCATGATGTTGCACGCAGGGGCGCAGCTACAGGGCCCAGCAGCCTGAGGGGGCCCAAAAGCCCTCCTGCCACATAAGAAGATACCAGCATTGTAAATGGTGCATGGTAACTGGGGGTCCCCATTTAACTTTTCGCACCAGGGCCCAAGAGCTTGAAGTTACGCCTCTGGTTGCATGTAAAGGTTTCCCAAGCCTTTAAATGGTCCCTCTGTCTGATTCAGGTCAGAGAGCATGCCAGTAGCACTCTCCCATAGAAGTCAATGAGTTTGCTCCAGAGAACTGGTGCCTATGGTCCTGTGGCTGCTGTAAAGCATATCTCTTAGTGCTGTTATAAGAAGCTCAGGCAGGATTGCTGCCCCCATAATCATATGCATAAAACAAATCTACAGACTTCCGGGTCCGGCGCACATGTGAGGCGACAGAGCGGAGAGAAGCTCCGGACCTCGCCCCCTGATATCGGGCTCCCCGCGAGGCATAATCAGCCATGAACGGCGTGACTGAGCGCCGGCATCACCAGCACCGCTCCGGTCACCGAAGCGGACTAGTATATCGCCGCGGGGAGCAGTAGAAGTGATCGCTGCCCGCACATCCACTATCAGCATGGCGACCAAGACGGCGCCCGAACCCCCACGCGCCACGAGGAGTGGCAGGGTCCTGCAGAGCATCGCACAAGGGACACAGGAGGAATGTGAGGATGCACCAGGGGAAGAGGTAACAGCGCTGACCCTGCATTGTGACGAGCTTGCCACTAAAGTAGCCACATTAATTGCCCCAGCCATTACAGCAGCACTGGAGGCCACAGTTACCAAATCTGTTACAGACTCAGTCTCTTCCACACTTTCTGCCCTGCAGGTAGAAGTCTCTTCACAGGCTGCGCAGCTTCTTGAATATGAACAGAGACTAAATTGTGTAGAGGATGACATCCTGGGGACCAGGAGTACTATACATAAGCTCTTAAGAAAAACGTCCCTTCTAGAATCCAAAATGGAGGACCTAGAAAACCGCTCGAGGCGGAATAATGTGAGAGTGATAGGAGTGCCTGAAAGTGTAAAAGCGCCAGCACTGGCCCAGCTGTGTGCAGAAACTATACCTAGTCTGTTGGGCATTGACCACCCACTGAAAGTCGAAAGAGCGCATAGAATTGGTCCCCCGAGAACCGAGGCCAAAGACCAGGTGAGGCCGAGGCCAGTTATTGTTCGATATCTGGACTTTTCAGAAAAAACGAGCCTAATGCAAGCATATAGAAAGAATGGCAACCGTGCAACATGAGGGGAGAAAATTGCTGCTGTTCGCGGATTATTCGGTGGAGGTGTCCAAAAAAAAGGAGTTCTTTTAAGGACATCTGTTCGGCACTTGCACGTCAAAGAGTTAAATTTGCGCTCCAATATCCGGCAATTTTAAAAATCTTTCCAGAAAATGCCAAACCCATTATATGCAACAACTTGGAAGAAGCGGAGAAAGTCTTGGCGACGTTCATTAACCCTACCAGCAAGCCGAGACAGAGAGTTAGGGGGGCTGCCGAATCAGAAGAGAACTTTGATTCCTCTCAACAAGAGGGGAGAAGCTCTCATCGACCAGACTCGAGCCGGGCTGGATCTCCGGAATAGCCGGAAGAAGGACTGGGACAATGCGGTCTGCAAGGAGGTCGTATAAATTTACTAGAGGGACTTGGACTGATGGGCCCAGAAGGTTCAGGTTTAAACCTATTGGAGCATATAGGGCTGTGGTACATATGTGTAGATTTATACACAAAGGGAAAAGAAGACCGAGGCAACTTAGCAACAGTTCACTAAAAGGGGTTAACAGAAGCATTGATATGTGGGGGGATGAGGGAGGGAGAGGAGAAGATGTTTATGATGACGAATATGAAGAGAAGGAGCAAAGGAGAGGGAGAGAGGTACTTTTTCACATGTGACAAAAGTGAAGTCAGCGACAGGAAAGATAGGAGAAAGGAGAAGGGAAAAAGAGGTTTCTCATGTTATGGGTTTTATGAGGTTATACAGTTATTGTTGTTGTGCACACCTACATGCCTTCCCGCCCGTACAAATATTATGAGTATACACAATGATTAAACTCATTAGTTGGAATGTGAAAGGGTTAAGATCCCCACATAAGAGGAACATGGTGCTGAGACATTTACAGAAGCAAAAGCCAGAAGTTGTTTTACTACAGGAAACACATTTAGAGGAGGTAGATTTTAAGCGAATGCAAAAGTCATGGGTGGGGGAGGTGTGGGGATCCCCAGCGGTCAATGGCAAGGCTGGAGTGCTGATATTGCTGCATAAGACCTCAAGGTGTAAACTACTTAGCCAGAACCGAGATGAGGAAGGGAGATGGATTAATGTAGTTCTCGAGACCCCAGCAGGCAGAATTAATCTTTATAATATATATGGTCCTAATAATAGGGACAGATCCTTTATTACAAATCTGGAACAGCTACTTCATAAAGAGGACAACAATAATGTCCTGATAGGGGGGGGACTTCAATAGTGTAATGAGCATACAGGAGGATAGAAAAAGGGCTGATACTCTCCCGAGACAGGGGGATGCAAGGCCGTCTTGGCTGAGAGAATTCTGCAGTAACACACAAATGTTGGATGTTTGGAGGCTGACCAACCCGGCGGAGAGACAATTCACACACTTCTCCCATGCAAGGCAATCCTGGTCCAGAATTGACTATTTTCTTACGTCTCAGGGTCTCTCTAGACAAGTGGAGGGAGCTGACATTGGGGATATAGTTATATCGGACCATGCGCCAATTAGTATTAATATTCGGGAAGCCCACAAAAGGGGGACAGATATAATTTGGCGGTTTCCTTCCTCTTTAGCAGGGGATGAACAATTCAGAGATATTCTTAAATGCTGGTGGTGGGAATATGTAAGGGACAACAAAGATCAAGCCGAGAATGCTTTTCTGTATTGGGATGCGGCAAAAGCCGTTTTGAGAGGGCGTATTATGGCTTATATGGCCTCGAAGAAAAGAAGGATACATAGGGCAGTAGTAGAGACAACCACAAGCTTGAGATAAGCATATACACAATTCTTGCAGGCCCCCATTCAAGAAAATAAGGAGAGTTGGATCCAAGCAAAAGCAGCATATCAGCTACAACAAGGCAGGTTAGAAGATATAAATAGTGATCACTTCAAATTAGCGATGTATAAGCATGGTAATAAAGCAGGAAAATTATTGGCCAACCTAGCTCGGGGGAGAAGAGCTTACACCAATATCCTGGGGATGAAGAATAGGGCAGGGGACATAACTGGAGACCCCAAAGCTATCAATACCATATTGAAAGAATACAATGAAAAACTGTATACACAATCACCCTACGAGATTGACAAGGGTAGGGATTTTCTCTCAGGGATAGCACTTCCTCATATTGATGCAGAAGAACGAGAATTTTTGAATAGGGAAATCACAGCTGAAGAGGAGGTAACATCTAATTTAAAAGAGGTCTTCAACAAAATTGTTAACTCGGCAGAAATGCTCCCAACGGGTGAGGTAGCGTATATAAAGGTCCTACACAAGCCAGGGAAGGATGCCACCTCTCCAGCGTCTTACAGACCAATTTCCCTGATAAACCAAGATGTAAAAATATTATCTAAAGTTATGGCAAATAGATTGGCACTAATTCTACCCAAACTTATTGGGGATCACCAAATGGGCTTTCTGAAGGGGAGATCAGGTGTCAAAAACATTAGAATGGTCTTGACTGCACAGATAGCAGCAGAAAAAGATAGGGTTCAAACTAAAAGGCCTGCCTTATTAGCCTTAGATGCCGAAAAGGCATTTGATAATGTAAACTTGGGAGTGGCTTAATCTGGTCCTGATCGAATGGAATCTCTGGCTTGTTAGGACTTATTTACGAGCGATGTACCGTAACCACCAGCCAAATCAATACACCAGGCTTTATTTCAGAACCTTCAATCTACAAAAAGGTACGGACAAGGGGTGCCCATTATCCCCACTGTTATTTAATATGCACTGGAACACCTCATTTACACCTCAGGGAAAAAAAGATATCACAGGGATAAAAAATCGGGAAGGTAGAAACAAATAGTATGTTTGCAGACGACATGCTGTTATTTATGGAAGATCCATGGGTCAATTTAGTAAAGTTATGGAGGATTGGATGCTTTGGTCGCTTCTCAGGATAAAAGTTTAATAAAGACAAGTGTCAGCTTTTGGGAATAGGAGGGGGCAGGAGACTTAAGGGTAAGGATTTAGGAGTAGAGGTCGCAAAAACCCACATAACTTACACTAGGCATTAAGATAGGATCAAAGTCGTCATCCCTTTATCAATTAAATTTTTCCCCAATTATAATCAAGATAAGGGAGGAACTAAGGAGTGGAATAATCTTCCATTGTCTTGCTGGGGTAGGATCCAGGTATATAAAAATGATAAGTTTTGCCAGACTGCTGTATCCACTTCAGAAGTGCCGCTACTTTTAAAAACAAGGACCTCATGGAGTTGAGGGGAGCATTTCTGAAATTCATTTGGAATAACAAATAAGGCAAGGATTGCAATGGACAAATTGACAATGAGGAAAAGCCAAGGGGGGGCCAGCTTCCTAATATCCGCTTATATAATGTGGCAGCGATGTGGCGGCAACGTTCTGGATTGGTTCCATGATACCAGCGAATTCTCGAATTCCTGGTTGAGGCCCAGCTGGCTCGCCGTGGGATCTAAGAGGCCTGTTACTCACACCTTTCAAATAACCAGCCCATGATCACGAAAGATATGTGCTTTTTAGAGATATGCTAGCTACATGGCGCTGGTCTGTAAGATCTTCGGGAGACCCATGCATGTAGCAAATGGATGCCGCTTTGGTCCCTCCCAGAATTCATCCCGGGGAGGAAAATAAATTTTTTAAGATCTGGAAGCAACATTGCATTTTACACTCTGGGGGATTTACTGGAGGAACGGGGGAATAGCTTCAAAAGTCTGGACCGGGTCAACAACAATTTGGTCTAAAAGCAAATCAGGTGTGGCAATACCTACAAATTAAAGCATTTGTTAGAAACAAACTGGTTAATCTAGAGGTGTTGGAGGAATCTGAAGAGTTCTCGACCTTGATGAAAAAGCGACGGCTGTGCCACATTCCAAATTATACCATACTTATTGACATGGGCCACGAGGGGGACGGCGGCGACGGTTTTTGCCAAATGGGGAAAGTTGAATTAAATGATACAGAATTGCTGATAAAATCCTCAAAGGGTTTGAAATGATTAGGGAAAGCCACAGTAAGTGTAGGTATGGAGGGAAACCCAATTCAAATAATTCACAAAAGGGCATTTATGCTTTTAACATTATCCCGTTTGGCGGAAAGCAGTCGAGGGGTGAAACTACCTTGAAGTGTGGGTTGCAGAAGGCAAATTTGCTACATTGTCTACGGGGAGTGCCCAGGAATACAGGACTCATGGGGAAAAGTGGTAGAGTTCATAAAGGAAGTATGGGAATATCAATGGTACCACTAGATCCGCAAAGTTGCATATTCCAATATATAGTGCAGCCAAAGGCGAGGAGAAGAGATGAGGAAAAAAACTGATTAAAGTTTAAAGGGGTGCATTTGACTTTGATGGCGGCCAAATGCGTTATTCTCTGACATGGCTTGAGCGAGGATTCCCCAGTGATAGCGGAAGTTAAACTTACCATGAGACAGTTGTTATTTCTGGAAAAAGTTGGATGCCAAGCGCAATAAGGAACAGATGACAGGAGGGTTCATAAAGAAGTGGAAGACTTTATTGCAGGGTTTGTAATGGCAGGAGATTTTTGGAAATTATCTCTCCTTTCAGATTTTCTCTTTCTTTCTTGGCAGAGAGAATGTGTTGCAGGTTAGGCAGACTAGATATAGCAATTTGAGGGAGGGGAGGGCGGAAAGGTATTGCACAACAGGTTGATGTTTGTTTAGGGTTATATTATGTAATTCATGTCAGACGAAGAACTTGAAAAAAGATGAAAATGTATTGGAGATCACAGAGTAACACATTACATCATAGTTTTGTAGCTTCAATTTATTTTGCATCAAAGACACTGTATGGCCGTGTTCACACGGCTTATTCCCGACGGATTTGTGCGGCGTATTGAGCGCAAAAATCCGCCGTGAATAAGGGGCGGGGCCGGAGCGCGGCGGGGGCGCTGCTCCCGGCCCCATAGACAATGCATTGTTTACGGCGCGTCCGCGCCGTAAATAATGTGCATGTCACTTTCTCCCCCGCGGCAGATTTGCCGAGCGGGGAGGAGCGACGGAATCCACTGTTCTCTATGAGAGCAGTGGATTACCGTAATGACTCCGACGGATTGGCGCCGTATTGAAGCGCAAATCCGGCGCGGAATACGGCGCCAATCCGTCGGCAAATAAGCCGTGTGAACGGGGCCTATAACTCATATTGTTGAAACTATGTACAGAATTTACTTTAAGTGCCGTATATCAAGATGTGCGATTTCTGTGCTTTCCAAATAAAACATTGTTATAAAAAAAAACAAATCTACAATCGGAAAACAAAAAAAAAGGAAATAACATGTATCAGTAACTGATCTTAAAGGAGCATTAAAACAATCTTTTGTTCCAGTATTGCACAGGATATTTTTATAGAATAATGTGGAGTCTTTTATGTGTGAGTTGTATCTATTTTAACTGATGTGCCATTCATGAGTTATTTGCCACTCCTAAGCTGCTTAAATGGGTAAGGATGATAGCACGATGTAATGATTTATTGTAAGTACATTTTTTACATCTGTCAACTTTTAAAATGTTTAGCTCATTGCAGAGACAGTCCATGAAACTGAGGATCATTACATGTTTACAGTCAACAGTGAAGCATGCTGGATATTCATAGTTAATTATATGTAGTGCTTTATAGCATCATAAGTGCTGAGTCTATGATATATTGCTTTTTTTTAAAGTAACTTCATTGTCAAAAGTAAGCTGTGCAGCAGATGCAATGGCCTCAGCTAAGCCTTAAAGGGGTTGTCCGGGAGTTCAATGATTTCATAGAACACTATAAACATCAGTTCTCCAGAATCTCTTTCCTACAAGTCCAAAAATCCATTGCAGTTACAATCTAGAACTTCTGTGGACCGCCCCCTCATCCTCCTGTTCAGCCATGCCCTGTACACCATTACATGATCATTCTCAGACATGTACACCTCATGTCCCTGCATCTCTGCTCCAGTTCACTTTTTCTGCCAGCAGCAGGCTGTGTTATAAAACATTGCACCAAACTGTTTGTAACATTTATTCCTTATCCTATAATATATGTAATACATGTACAAATATTTAATTTTGTTTTATATATTGCTATGTATGTTCTGTACATCCCCAGAGCAGGTACACAACTATCCCATTATTGTAACGGATTACTGTGGGGAATGTGGGAATCACCCAGCTTTCCTGTACACCGGATAGTCTATCTAGCATCTGAGCAATATAAGTGACGTTACATCCCCCACAGTAATCCGTTTTTATCATGGGAAAGCTGTGTGACCGCTGTAGGGGATGTGACATCATCTCTGCACCCAGTGATGTCAAGGCAGCATCTCATCTTGCCCTGTCACCACTACTATATAAATAGCAGTAGGCAGACTTTTTTCTGACTGCTGAATCATCTCAGAGATACTAATGCACATTCAGCCAATCAAACAAAGCAAGTCTTCTGATCAAGTGAAAAGGTCTGTTTAGCAAACTTATCAAAAAGACATATGATTTTATTAGTGTACAATAATGAAGGCAGCTTGACTCTGGCAGCTAGCAGTGATGAGTCACTATGTATACTTAGTTATCACTGTATGTCTCCACAGCTCTCTACTTGAGTGATTACATTCCTGTCAGCAACTTTGTTTGCATAGTGACTGATAATCACTGTAGGCAGCCAGATTTTTCTTTGCTCTGGTCGCACCCACTACAGGGGAGTGTCTCTGAGCTGAGCCTGGCTTCAATGCACACCCACTGAGTGATGATAAAATGTCACTGAGGCCATGTGATCAATGGACGTCACATGGTTTGTTGGAAGGAGGAGCGTAAAGGGCTCTCTGCCTGGTTTTGTAAAGCAGAACAGGTAACTAATTTTTAATGAGTATCAATTACAAAGTTCAATATAATTAAGTTGTGAGCTCTATAACAAATAAAAAGTCCGGGAGAACCCCTTTAAAGGGGTTTTCTTGCTAAAGTCACAAACCGTTTTACACTCAGTCTCCTCAGGCTGTGGGTGGCGCTATAGCCTTGATTAGCATATTAAGCGTCTCTGTAAGTAGCTGAGCCATTATACTGACAAATGCAGCAGATGTTATCTCTTCAGAAAACACAAGGTACATGTGCTGTGGGGACTGAAAACAATAGCTTATCTCAAATCTTTTTTGCTCCAGAGCTCTTCCATCCATTGAGTGGCGTCATGCTCTGCTCTAATCGGATAATAAAGTAATGGTTAGGGAACCAGGTAACCATAGAAGCCTGTCTGTACTCAGGAGACATTTTATCAGACATGCTCTCTCATGAGTAAAATCTATTGACCAATATATTTATAAAAAGTTTTCATTTAACTGTCCCTTCATGTTGAACGCTAATCTTTGTAGTATGAAAACCATTTTAATGTCAAAATTGGTGCTGCCTAGCACACAGGAATTAGAAGAGCAGCCAAAGTCAGAAAACCCCAAAAAATAAAGGTATAACACATTTGTCAACCACCCTATAAAATACATGGCACGGTCTAAAAAGATTTGATCAGGTTTTTATACAGTTTACTGCATGCAAATGGTTTATGATTTTAGACAAATGAAAGCCTGGTTACTGATCTATTCTGTTCACAGAAGATTGGTTAATGTGAAGCATTCCTAAATGCAAACAACTTTCTAAAGATATACTTATAGAGACTCATAAAGTTGGAAAAGGTTACAAAAGCATTGGTAGAGATCTGGGTATACAACCATCCACATTTAGACGAACGTGTCTACACATATCATGACCATTGTGTCAATGTCAAGACCACAATAGGAAAGACTCCAAAGAGGTGAAAAAATAATCCGAAGATAACAGCAAGAAACCTTCCAATGACTATACAAACTCCAAAAAAACACTCATAGAAAAACTCATCAACAAAATGGTGCTCATACAAACTCACTGGAAGCGAAGCCACTGCTGTACAAAAGAAAAACATTGCGGCCCATCTCTTGAGATCGAATGGACATTCCAAAGAGTGATATTTAAAAAAAAACTTCATGGTTTGGGCCTGCTTTGATACCACAGGGCCTCAGGGCACAGTGATCATTGACCAGTCATTTAATTCAAAAATGTATCAAAAACACTATGCAGAAAACTGTAAAAGCAGCAGTTCATGACCTTAAAGCGGTTATCTCACTACAGACTTTTGCATTCATCTGAGCTTTTTCACAAGCTTAGATTTTCAAATCCAGGGGAAGTTCTATCTTCCCAGTAGGGTGTGTCTTCCCTCCCTGAAGAGTGGGGACATCATCACACCCCCTGTCTGTTTCTGCTCGTTCCTGAGTCATCATCTTCGTTCTGTGTGAATAGTGGGAGGGAGTGGATGTTACAGCTCTTTAGACCTCCTGCAATGCTCAGTTCTCATGCCTGAAGAGCTATCACCTTCCTCTCAGGCTCCACAAGTAATCCTTATAACCAGAACACCTGCATTGGTGTAAACAGTTATAAATACAGCTGAAGAAACAAATGTGAGAAATGCACTCTGTTCCCCCCTCATTTATCAGGCAGAGTGTATAAGAGTGTGTTATATGGATGGAGGGACCAGAGTGTATAAGGGTGTGTTATATGCGTATGGGGAGCAGAGTGTATCGGAGTGTTATATGGGTGGGGGGAGCAGAGTGTATAAGGGTGTTTTATATGGGTGGGGGGAGCAGAGTGTATAAGGGTGTTTTATATGGGTGGGGGGAGCAAAGTGTATAAAGCTGTGTTATATGGGTGAAGAGGGCAGACTGTGTAAGGGTGTTATATGCGGGGGGGAACAGAGTGTATAAAGCTCTGTTATATGCGTGGGTGGAGCAGAGGGTATAATGCTGTATTCTATGGGTGGGGGGAGCAGAGTGTATAAGGTCATGTTATATGGGTGGGGGGGAGCAGAGTGTATCAGGGAGTGTTATTTTGGTGGGAGGAGTGAATCTGGCAGCTAATTGCCCAGATCCTTTACATCAGAGCTATCATTGGGAGAAGAGCAGAGGCACAGGCAGCCTGTTTCACACAGGGAAGTCAGCAGAGGACAGCCAATCACCGCACTGGGGGCGTCCCAACCAGAGGTTGAACTAAATGCAGGCAGCCAATCACAGCAAAGGGGGTGTGGCCTCACCCCAGGCTGCAGAAATAGCTCTAGACCAGGGGTGTCAAACTGCGGCCCTCCAGCTACAATGCATGATGGGAGTTGTAGTTTCCCAACAGCTGAAGGGCCGCAGTTTGACACCTGTGCTCTAGACAAACAGATTAGCGAATAGCTGTTATACTAAATGAGTTAGGTAATACAACCCGTCTGCAAAAGTCCATCATTACAGATATAATTATAGCGAGAAAACATCTTTAAGCTAACAAGACATTGGGTGATGCAATAAGACAATGATCCAAAGCACAAAAGTAAATCAACAAAATAATGCTTTAGATTAATAATAATCTCTATATTATGTAGCACCAACAAATCATACAGCGCTTTACAATTTAGATAATGTTTTTGGAATGGTAAAATGTTGTAGCATGACCTCAAACACACCTTCTGAGTGTCTTTGACAAGAGCCAAGTTATAATAACAGGCAATAATAAGAATCTGACTGTTTCTAACAAGGTCCAAATCGTGAAGGCTATAAGACTGGGTCAGAGCATCTCCAAAACAGCAGGGCTTGTGAGGTGTTCCCGTTATGCAGTAGTTACTGGCTACCAAAAGTATTCTAAGGTGGGACAACTGGTGAACCAGGCACATTGGTGCATGTGGAGAGAGAGAGCTAGCCCATCTAGTTCGGTCTTGTAAAAGAGCATCTGTGTTACAAATTGTTGAAAACTTAATGCTGGCTATGATAGAAAGGACTCGAAGGACATTACAGCTGCTTAGGTGTCACTTAACTGGCGTTAGAATCAGGGCCGGGACAAAAGTAGGGTGGGCAAAAGTAGGTAACCACCTAGGGTGTCACTTCATCCCAGACAGGAAAGGGGGCGCAAGGAGGTATGGAGTGGGCTGAATTTTCCATGGGGTGAGGAGAGGGGGCGCTAAATGCCTTATTTGCATAGGGAACCAGAATACCTTGTCCCAATGCTGGTTAGGTTGCACTGTTGGAAAAACACAAGCTTATGAAAGCAGTGTAATTCTCTGGGCAATGTTCTGTTTTGAAACCTTGGATCCTGGCATTCATGTAGATGTTACTTTGTTACATACTAACTACCTAAACATTGTTGAAGACTGTGTACACACTTTCATGGCAACACTATTCCCTAATGTCAGTGGTCTCTTTGAGGAGGGTAATTTGGCTTGCCATACAGGAAAAATTGTTTAAAAAGAGTTTGTGGTGTTGACCTGGCTCTCAAATCCCCCATATCGCAGTGCAATCAAGAATCTGGATAAATGCCAAATGAACAAGCCATATCCATGTACAACCTCAATTCCAAAAAAGTTGGGACACAAACAAATTGTGAATAAAAATTTAATGCAATGATGTGGAGGTGCCAACATCTAATATTATATTCAGAATAGAACAAAAATCACAGATCAAAAGTTTAAACTGAGAGAATGTATAATTTTAAGTGAAAAATATGTTGTTTCAAAATTTCATGTTTCAAAAAGTTGGGACCATGCCGTTTTTACCGCTGTGTGGCATCCCCCCTTCTTTTTACAACTGTCAAATGTTCTCTATAGGTGAAAGATCTGGACTGCAGGCGGCCATTTCAGTACCCGGATCCTTCTGCTATGTAGCCATGATGTTGTGATTGCTGCAGAATGTGGTCTGGCATTATCTTGTTGAAAAATGCAGGGTCTTCCCTGAAAGAGATGACGTCTAGATGGGAGCATATGTTGTTCTAGAACCTAAATATAGCTCTCTGCATTAATGGTGCCTTTCCAGACATACAAGCTGCCCATGCCGCAAGCACTCATGCAACCCCATACCATCAGTGATGCAGGGTTCTGAACGGAGCGTTGATAACAACTTGGGTTGTCCTTGTCCTCTCTGGTCCGGATGACATGGCGTCCCACTGTTCCATAAAGAACTTCAAATCGTGACTCATCTGACCAAAGAACAGTTTTCCATTTTGCCACACTCCATTTTAAATGACCCCTGGCCCAGTGCAAACGGCTGAGCTTGTGGAGCTTGCTTAGAAATGGCTCCCTCTTTGCACTGTAGAGTTTCAGCTGGCAAAGGCGGATGGCACAGTGGATTGTGTTCACTGACCATGCTTTCTGGAAGTATTCCTGAGCCCGTTCTGTTATTTCATTGGCATACCAGTTTGAGGTGCAGTGACGTTTAAGGGCCTGGAGATTACGAGCATCCAGTAGATTTTTACGGCCTTGACCCTTACGCACAGCGATTGTTCCAGATTCTCTGAATCTTTTGATGCTGTTATGTATGGTTGATGATGATAACTTTAAAGTCTTTGCTATTTTGCGCTGGGTAACACCATCCTGGTATTGCTGCACTATCTTTCTGCGCAACAATGGTGGAATTGGTGATCCTCTTACCATCTTGGCTTCAGAGAGACACTGACACTCTGAGTAGCTCTTTTTATACCCAATCAAGTTGTCAATTCACCTAATTAGTATTGATTGGTCTTCCAGCTGTTCATTATATGCTCAATATAATTTTTCTAGCCACTTTTTGCTACTTGTCCCAACTTTTTGGGCATTTGTAGACACTGGAATTTTGAATCAACATATTTTTTCTTTAAAATGTTACATTTACTCAGATTAAACTTTTGATCTGTCATCTATGTTCTATTCTGAATAAAATATTAGATGTTGGCACCTCCACATCATTGCATTCAGTTTTTATTCTTAATTTGTTTAGTGTCCCAACTTTTTTGGAATTGAGGTTGTAGGCTCCATCTTGAAATCTACAGTACATTGAAAGTATCCTGTGCTATAAAGCACCAATATATTAGCAGCAGATCACCAGAGTATGGATGGAGGATGTGTTGACAGTTTAGAGTTGTCCTGGGGGGACCTACCCTATATTAGGCAGATGTCCATATGACACTATGGTCGATCAGCGATTTTAGAAAATTAATTGGCACAGAATTGTACACAACATGTGTAATGACACTGATGGACTCCAAAACACAGCAAAACCAAACCTGGTAGTACACCAGTAGTCAGAAGAAATAATTCTATGAAGCATGTATTAATCAAAAACAAGAAAGTCTCACTGCTAGATGATTCCACAAATGAACAGCAGGCAGATGGTGCCTGGAGCATGGTTATTGGAGATTCTGCATGTGAGATCAATCTGAAAGCAAGACCATAAAAGTGATAACTGACCCTAACTGTCTATGAATTTTTCCCTAAACCTAACCCTACTGCTGTCCCTCACACCAGAACCTCTATTCCTGAAACTGACCCTAAAGCTGTCCCTCAAAAATGTTCCACGTGACCTGAATACATCAGGCATTTCTAGGGCCCAGAGACTCCCTGAGCACAGCAGGAACTAGACACACATACCTGCTATTCACAAGGACTACAAAACTCTAGAACTTGACCAAACACAATTTAGACGAGAACCCACAATATATTACAATTTGTTATAACTGAACTTAGACAGGAGGCTTCTCTTTTGGAAAACTGGATATAACATTTTTAATATGCGCCTTCATGCATGCTAAACATGGCCAAGAAGTTTGACTTTCATACCTAGTTTCAGATATGACACTCATGCTGGCAGACTAGAATACTAATCTATTCTCGCCATATGCATGGATAAATTTGATGCAGGAGCCTGAATAAAACATTGCAATTTTTTGGGTGCTTTCACACAGTGCGTTTTCGGTGCGTTTTTTTAATGCGTTTTTTGTGCAGGAAGGCACAGCAATTAATGCTGTACATTGCTGCACAAAAATCGCGGTGAAATCGTGATTTTTACCATGATTTTTGTCATCTTTTCTTGTGCAGCAATGTACAGCATTAATTGCTGTGCCTTCCTGCACAAAAAACGCATTAAAAAAACGCACCGAAAACGCACTGTGTGAAAGCACCCATTGTTTTCCAATGGACCTCTTTGTAGCCAACTATATTTAAATACCTCTATCCACATTGTTATGACTTGAACAGAATTTAGCATTCACTAACCCTTTAACTAGTCGCAAAGAAAAGACAACTTTTACATTTTATTATTCTAGGTGAGCCGGTCAATGCAATGTGTCCTCCAATTCACATCAAAATGAAAGGTAAATATGGCGAAGCGCACCCCTGGTGGAATTCATTTGTTATTGAACGGCATGAATCTGCAAATACGTAGATCTTTAAAGGTCTGCAGCTAATGATCTGATAACAAAAATGAAAAATGCATTCAATTCCCATGTTTCTTTACTATATTATAGTTCCAGATAAGCACCAGTGAGAAAACATTTGGTTGTATGCTTTGAAACCTTTATCCCCATCAAAGCGGATACAGTAGCATGCAGCGGTAAAGCATACCGTATATATTCTTAAAAGCAATTGGTCCAAACTATTATTTGATGTTTGTTGTTGATACTGATATTTTGTGCCCTATTTTTTCAATGTTCTGCAATCACTGCAACTTTTATGTTGAGTGCAAATCCAGCTAAGTGATTATTATTGTTTGCTTTGAACTGAAATAGCACAAGTTTAGTGACAAAGGTAATTAATTAGCTTGTTTGTCTTCTCCATATATATAGACTTGTTCCACAATCTTGCTGATGCACAATATTCTCACATCTGTTAAAAGTATAGATTACTGTAAACTTTTTTTCTCAGTAAATTTTGTCATTTGAAAGGACCGTCTCATCAAAGACTTGGATGGCATTTTGCTAAGATAAGGTACCAATGTCCGATCATTGCAGTTTTCTCTGCCAATCACAGAAACAGTGGTTTCAGTGTTGTTGGCTTTGCTCAAATTTTCAATCTGAAGCTCAAATAGACAGACGAATGTAGCTATGGAGGTTACAGCTGCAACCAGGTTCCTAAGTCAGGAGCTAGGGGCCTATGGACCTCCCTGCACACAGGCGCCACTCTACACCCTGAGGCTGACATCACTGTGTGTGTTTTTTTTTTTTTTTTAATGTGTATTTTGCAGCAGTATTTGCAAGCCAAAATCAGGAATGGGTTCAAAACACAGAAAAGATACTTTTATACTTTTTCTCCTTGTAGGTTTTATTTCTGATCTTGGCTTACAAAAACACGGTGTGAACCCAGCCTATGAATGTTTGTGCTATTACTTGTTTACTGCTCACCATCCTGACACTGTGTGGTGTGCTTCAGCATTGTGTATCCTAAATCCTCCCCCTAACCCTCCTCCTCCATATATTAATCATATCTTGTAAAACCTTAAAGGGAACTCATCAGGTGGTTTATGCTTTCCTATGTGAGAGCAGGATGTGATAGAGAGGGGGAGCCGAGCTCAGTAATTGATATGGTTATATGATTTAAAGCAGGATTTGTGAGTAAAAGTACTGCATACTCTGCCCACATCTAGTGATTGACAGTTTGCTCTGTATACAGGAGGATACAAGAAAAGCTGTTAATCACTGTATGTGGGCAGGGTAAGCAGGACTCTTGCTGTTACTTAAGGAGTCCTTCAGTATTTTCTCTGCTTTTATTTATAAAACCTGCTCCAAATCCTAAAAATTGTTATATCACAGAGCAGAACTTCTCTACTATCCCATTATGCTGTCAAAAATTGGAACATTAAAGGGGTTGTCTCACTACAAGGATTGCTTTTTATGTTAAAGATCTCACAAAAACAAGTCCCTTTGAAATATAAGTCCATTAACAGTATCCTACCTATTCTGAGATATCCCCTCTTGTATGGGCTGTATCACCTCCTCAGGTCACTATAGCTATAGACCTGTTTGATCGCTCCTGATAGGCTGCCAGCACTGGTTGCTATAGCTACAGACCTGGCTTCTACGGCAACCTAGTGAAAGCCAGTAAACACGCCCCTGAATTGAAAATGAAACCAAGAAAACAGGACTGAGGTAAGATGAATCAATGTAGTGAGACAATCCCTTTAACCACCTAACAGGTTCCCTTTAATAATGGCCCTAGCTGTTTCTACTGCATCAGTGGTTTACCCATGGAACTCAGCAATGCAGCTGAAGGCTTGGCGTTGGATATGTATTAAATTGTTCATGAACAACGCACCAACTGTTTATGGAATCCTCTTGGATTTTTTTAATAGCTCTGTGTTAACCGGTGACCATTTAAGCTCTTGGTGGATTTTTCTAATTTAGGTATGAATTGTAAATTTGACAATCACTTAATCTAGTCGGTTATTAACTCCTTAACGACATATGACGTATATTTACATCCTACTGTCGTTAAGGTTCTATGCAGCAGGATTACTCAGCCATGGTGTCAAAATGAATGCGAAACAATGAAATGCCCAGGCAGGAAGTGATAAAACGGCCATCTTTAAAAACTGCCATCTCTGCACAATACAGAATAATGTAATGACTATCGCGCCCCCTAGTGGTCTAGTACCTTAGGGGGACTGAAAGGCAAAGTAAAAAAAAAAAATTAAGTGAATAAAAAATATTGAAAGTTCAAATCACCCCCTTTTTGCCATTTTATCAAAAAAAAAAAAAAAAAAGAAAAGTTACACATAATTGGTATCTCTGTGTCTGTTAAAGTCTGATGTATTAAAACGCATTGTCATTTGTCCCGAACGCTGGACACCGTAAAAGAAAAACAATTCAAAAAAAGCCAAAATTCCATTTTCTTGGTCTTTTCAAGTTCCCTAAAAATTGAAATAAAAGTGATTAAAAAAAGTCTCCTAAAACCCAAAATAGTATTAATAAAATTAACATTTAAGCCGCAATAAAATGCACCCACACTCAGGTACATAGGTGGAAGTACAAAAAGTTATTGGTCACAGAAAATGGTGCTGTGGCGCAAATTTAAAAAATAAAAAAAGTTTGGATTTTTTTACGGTACTAAAACATAACTTGACCCTAGATAATTGGTATTGCTGGATTCATATCAGCCTGTAGAATACAAATCAAGCAGAAAAAAGGAAAAATTCAGCTCACCTGTGGAACTGGCACGGTTCACATGAACTCTTGAAACTCCCAAGACAAATTCAAATGCAGCAAAAAGTAATGAACCAGCCAAAAACGTCCAGGGTAGAAGGCAATGCAAGACTATTTATTTTTCCACAAGTAAAAGCATATCCAGACCAAACTGACTAAAAGGGTGCAAAAACACCAGCCTCAGCTAACATGTTTCAGATCCAAATGATCCTTCCTCTGAGCTAAGCTTAGCTCTGAGGAAGGATCATTTGGATCCGAAACATGTTAGCTGAGGCTGGTGTTTTTGCACTCTTGTCCTTTTAATCAGTTTGTTCTGGATATGCTTTTACTTGTGGAAAAATAAAAAGTCTTGCATTGCCTTCTACCTTGGACGTTTTCGGCTGGTTCATTACTTTTTGCTGTAGAATACAAATAACACATGATTTATACCGAAGAGTGAATGGCATAAAAAGTGAGTTGTAGACCTAGGCAGTTTTCATACATGGGGTTAAGGGGTTTATATACTCTACCAGGCTCTGTTTTGTACAATGAACCCTTCCAGTGAGGCTGGTGGAGGTGGCATTATGGTATGGGTTTTCCGAGCACATTCTGATACCTGTATGGTGGATGTTTGGACAGTAGGACGAAGTGTTGCATCTGACCAAGATCAAGCTCTTTATGGCATCTGTTTGACCTGTAGCAGAGGAACACGTTCAGCAGGACAATGTTCCATACTACAAGGATCATATAGTCTAGGACTGGTTCTAAGAACATGACAGCAAGTTTTCCTTGCTTTTCTGGGCTTCAAAGTTTTAAGATCCTAATTCTATGTGCAACTAGTTGCTGTCTGTAATAGTATGGTCCTTCAGTGTTTCTATTTATTTTAACTCTTATGTATTTTATATAGTTACATGAGTAAAGGTTTGCTAAGGTTTATGTTATATTGCTATGAAAAACCTTTACTGTTATCAAAAAATTAATTTAAGTTTCATATTGATTAAACTATTGCTAAATTTGTTCATGTATTGAGCGTTGTTTTTTAATAGGGTGTGACCTACTGTGGAGAGAGTTCTGCTAGCAATTTAACCATGGCAAATGTGCCTTGGCATGAAGAAGTTGTTCATTTTGTCCAAGAGTTGGCAGACATGCTTCCAGAGTATGAAGTGGCATGTGAACATGAACATTCAAATTGTATGCTGATTGCGCATAATAAGGTAGGTCTTTCCTAGAAAATAAATCTAGAGAAAACTGAACTCTTTTCAGTTTTATTTTATTATCTGTTATTGCATCTAAAAATGTTAATCTATTGACTCTAACACTAAGTAGAGCACTCAGAAGGTACAGTTTTTAGATATATCTCCATTATGGGTAACTTCCTCAATACTGTGGTTTAGACGTGGTAAAGAATACAATTTCTGTCGTGAATTTAAGTTACTTCTTTGCTAATAGGAATCTTAAAGCCACTGAATTGTCAAGAAAATGAGTTTCTCATGTTTTTTTACATTAGGCACACGTTTTTCACAAGTCAGAATCTAATATTTCAAGAACTGCTTATTTATTTGCTTTTACATTAGTAAATTAAGACCAAGGACTAATTTCTGTATTTCTCTAATAATCCATTCCTTCCTTCTCAGCGGAGAGCCAACTAACCTTGACAATTAAGTGAGCATCTGCTCTCTCTGCATGGACTTTACAGAATGTCCATACAGAGTTAAGCACCTACAGCAAGGACATATGTAGTCAACAGGCAGTTGGCAAGCGGTTAAGATTTATAGGCAAAGACATTCATATGCCTGCTCTGCATCTTCATCATGCTATTTAGGTTGTGGCTCCTTGGTCATCATCAGTCAGGAATATGGAGATGATGTCTTCATAGTTTAGCCTGTGTCATCACAGACTAAACTTTACAGTGGCAATTGTATCTTTATCAGAGATGCCTGTCACCATTACTGAACATGCCATCCTCTTCCCATGCTGATTTCTATAGTAAGAGGCTAGCACATGAGAAGGACATCTGTGCAGGGGTATGCTTGCAAACAAATATGCCAAACTTCTGTAGATGGGGGTAACAGCAGCTTAACTCATGGACTTAAAAAATGATTATAGTTAGATGGAATTTTGTTGCTTAATAAGACTTTCCCCTCTGTTCACTTTCTATTTTGCAAGGTTTTTTTCAGTTGTGTCATCTTGGTCCAAACACATGAGGTCTCATTTCCTAACAGCTGTTGAATGGATGTTATTAATTTAAAGGCATCTGCACGGCGACTGACAACTGTAATATCATTTAGGTGAATTGTCTTGTATCCAGTGAGGAGAAGCACGTACAGTACATTCCTCTGTCGTCTCTTGTATTACCATAAACTGCTGATAAGGAACAAATCGTTTTTCTCTTTTAGAAAACGAAATGGAAATATAAACCTAGAAATAATAAGATAGCAGCAGAAGCCACACTGCACCAACTAGCACGTTACTATAGTCTCTAAGAATTTCAGTTTGATCAGTAGCGTTTTCAGAAATGACAGTTTACAGAGCTGTGGATCAGTTATCAGATTTCACAGACTTCATTCTCCATCAAATCTAGTGAGTGACATGCAATATAAAGATAGCAGCCAGGAAGAAGAAGATGCAGTAGATTTTCATCATGAATTAGGTATAATGCATCAGCAATAGAGAATTTAACCATTACTTGTGTCAAAGCAGTGCCACATGGCATAATTGGGGAAAGGGCAGTGTCGAAATGGGTTAATAATAATAATAATCTTTATTTATATAGCGCCAACATATTTCGCAGCACTTTACAATGTAGAGGGTATAATTACAGACAAAAGACAGACATTACACAGTGAAAGCTACTTACAGGTGAGACACAAGGTGTGAGGGCCCTGCTCGCTAGAGCCTTAGGCCAACCTGAGGAGAAAGAGACCCCTTACTTGGTAGGAAAATATCTAGGCCACCACTAGGTAGGTATATAGGTCCTTTTTAGATAGGTTACTTCCTCTACTAGATAGGTATATAGGCCACCCTTAAGGTAAGTATATAGGCCCCTCCATTAGGCAGGTATGTAGGCCCACCTTTAAGTGTGTAGATAGGTGTATAAACCCCTTATATGGTTGATAGAGGCCCCCTGTAGATAGGTATATATGCCTCTAATAGGTAAATATATAGACCCATAGTAGGTAGGTATATAGGAACACTGTAGGTTTGTGTTTAGGTCTTCTGTGGATAGGTATATAGACCCACTTTAGGTAGGGAGTTCCCCCAGTCAGTAGGTAAACATAGATTCCCCACTGTATGTATGTAGGTATATAGACCCCCTATAGGTAGGTATAGAGACCCCTGGTAGCAATAGTGAAGGAAATAATTATTTGATCCCTTGATGATTTGGAAGTTTTTCCCACTGACAGACATGAACAGTCCATAATTTTAAGGGTAGGTTAATTTTAACATTGAGAGAGAGAATAGCCTAAATAAAATCCAGAAAATCACATTGTAGAAATTAGATACATTTATTTGCATTTTACTGAGAGAAATAAGTATTTGATCCCCTACCAACCATTACGAGTTCTGGCTCCTACAGACCAGTTAGATGCTCCTAATCAAATCGTTACTGCTGACTCCTGTCCACAGACTCAATCAGTCAGATTCTAACTTCTACAATTGGACAAGACCAAAGAGCTTTCTAAGGATGTCATGGACAAGATCATAGACCTGCACAAAGCTGGAATGGGCTACAAAACCATAAGTAAGATGCTGGGTGAGAAGGAGAAAACTGTTGGTGCAATAGTAAAAAAATGGAAGAAATACAAAATGACTGTCAATTGACATCGATCTGGGGCACCATGCAAAATCTCACCTCGTGGGGTGTCATTGATCATGAGGAAACTGAGAGATCACGATTGGAACTTGTCAATAATCTCAAGGCAGCTGGAACCGCAGTCACCAAGAAAACCATTGGTAACACATTACACTGTAATGATTTAAAATCCTGCAGTGCCCGCAAGGTCCCCGTGCTCAAGAAGGCACATGTGCAGGCCCATCTGAAGTTTGCCAATGAACACTTGGATAATTCTGTGAGTAATTGGGAGAAGGTGCTGTGGTCAGATTAGACAAAAATTGAGCTCTTTGGCATTAACGCAACTATGTGGAAACATTATGTTTTGGGGGTGTTTCTCTGCTAAGGGCACAGGACTACTTTACCGCATCAATGGGAGAATGGATGGAGCTATGTACTGTAAAATCCTGAGTGACAGCCTCCTTCCGTCTGCTAGGACATTAAAAATTGGTCGTGGCTGGGTCTTCCAGCAAGACAATGACCCAAAACATAGAGCCAAGACAACAAAGGAGTGGCTCAAAAAGTACATTAAGGTCATGAAGTGGCCTAGCCAGTCTCCAGACCTTAATCCCATAGAAAACCAAAATTCCTCCTGACATGTGCGCCAACTTCATCATCAACTACGAAACCATCTGACTGCTGTGCTTGCCAACAAGGGTTTTACCACCAAGTATTAAGTCTTATTTAAGTATTATTTGCCAGAGGGATCAAATACTTATTTCTCTAAAATAAACCTATCCTTAAAATTATATACTGTTTATGTCTTTGTCGTTGAGTAAACTTACATAATCGGCAAGGGATCAAATAATTATTTCCTTCACTGTATATATGCCTCCTGTAGATCGATAGATAGGTATACACCCTCTATAAGTAGTATATGACCCCAGTAGGTAGGTATATATATCCTGTAGCTAAGTAGGTCGCATATGTCCACGATAGATATATTCCCCTTTATGCAGTATAGTTTCCCTGTAGGTAGGTAGATATATGCCTTCTGTAGGTGTAGTATATGCTCCAACTGACTAATTTAAAAAAAAAAAAACTACTACCCTCTCCCCATTCCACCGCTGAACAGCTTGTGCTGGAACCATCTGTCAGGCGTGAGGCTGATAAGTCGTCATAACGCCTGCATCGGGATGCTGCTCCTGGTGTCTCCTAGGCCAAAAGCCATTGTTAGCACAGGAGGAATAATAACCTTGTTCTGTCATGCTGCTTGCACTGCTTACTACTTTAAACTGTGGCCCCAGCCCACAGTAGTAGTCCATGGAGCAGGGAACCAAACTTCCCTTTCCCGGCAATAGTTCACATTTGTATGTGCCTCCCAATGGTACACATACAGTTCAACACATGTTACAATGCTCAGGGCTTGCCGAGGGATTGCCAGAACCTCAGTGGGCCATTCCGAGCCAGCAGCAGGACATGTTGGTTTCCAGGTGTCCAGTGGGATGCTGGGCAAGAGTGATATTTTATTCAAGAGGTTGTTTCATTAAAACATTCTCTCTTTAAATAGACACTAGACCAGAGATTCGTTGTTAGCACTGGTAAAGCCCCATGTGGACTTACAGTTATCCGGGAAGGGACCAGGCCTAGGGCCGTTCCTAGGGGCGGACGATCGCCCGGGGCTCCGCTTACCCGAGGGGGGCGCCGCCCGCCTCGTCCGACCCGCGGTTAGCCCTGGACTCTGCACGGGCGTTGTAAAACAGCCGTGCAGAGTCTAAGCCAACAGCTGCACACACATAGTGCAGCTGCCGGTACAGGGAGGAGGCAGGACGGATCGCTCCCCTCCTGCCTCCTCCCCTGTATGTATCAGCGCTCAGTGAGCACTGTACATACACAACAGCGTTGCAGGGGGCGCACGGCTTTCAGTGTGACGCCGAGTCTCCGCTCCTGACAGTCCCAGGAGACACCGGGAGCGGAGTGTAAGCGGTGTGATGACATCACACCCCTTACACTGAATCCAGGCTTCTGGACCTGCCGCTGCAGGGATCCTGGAAAGGTGAGTATATTTTTTTATGTTATTATCCTTAGCTACACGGGCAACTAGCAGGACTATCGGGACAACTGGCTACAGGGGGCAACTATCAGGATTGCAGGGGGCAACTGGCTACAAGAGGCAACTAGCAGGACTACCAGGACTACTGGGGGCAACTGGCTACAGGGAGCAACTAGCAGGACTACAGGGGCAACTGACTACAGGGGGCAACTAGCAGGACTACAGGGGGCAACTGGCTACAGGGGACAACTGGCAGGGCTACAGGGGGCAACTGGCTACAGGGTCAACTGACTACAAGGGCAACCATCTGGCTACAGAGGCAACTATCATGGCTACTGTCTGGTTCCAGGGGGGTATTACAGGGCTACAGGGGCAACTATATGGCTACAGGGGGCAACTATCTGGTGAAGCATTGTGGCGCTTTATTTTATAGAGGGGGTGAAATTTCTTCACTTCACCCTCAGGGCAATTTAGCCTAGGAACAGCCCTGACCAGTCCCATCAGAACTGAAGATACATTTTAATTATTGCTTATAGAGGACGTATGGAAAGAGGTCAACCTAATAAGACAACCTATTGAGCAGGGCTTGTCCCATTTATATTGTTTTTATTGATTATGTGTAAAACATATAAATGTTTTAAAAAGTCTGCTCCTCCACCTCTTATGCCATGCAGCTGGTTCTTATCTAGAAATAATATTAATAAAAAAAAATGGTGTAGCCTACATTCCAGTCCACAATAATGGCTTCCATGGAGCAACTGTATGGACTAAACAAGACACGTCATGTGACCTCAGTTAGCAGCAGAAACTGGGGAAACTGCTTAGAAATAATGGTGGAATGATTATTACTATGGTTACTGTGGGAATTTACTTGTAAAACTGTTGTCTCTAAGTAATGTTGTTATCTGGTAAACCTCAGCACAACTGTTTCTAGGTTGCTGTTAAGTTAATTACTGTATAGAACACAGCAGAAAGCTGAGACAGAGAGAAGAATGTGCAGTGTCTTCTCCACAGACACTGACAGACATGATAAGACAATGCCGGTGGTGGTAATACTGGAGAAGTTCTCCTCCTTAACACCTTAGCGCAAATGGTCGTACTTGTGTGTCCAAACTGCACTAAGGAGGTATAGATTGAGCTAACTCGCTGAGCTTACACCATACATGGCGGGGGCCGGTGTTAGATACAGATGAAAGCCGCTGCTAGGATCAGAGACTTCTCTCATCTCGGCCACTTAAATGGGTTGTATCGTTTAATTAAATGGTCTTCAGAATAAGGGGACTGTGAAAACAAACAACTTTGCAATTGGATGTCATTATCAAAGCTGTCTTGTTTTTGTTTTTTTACAGTCTCCCTTAACTTCTTTGTTTTTGTAAACACCGTTCCCCAATGCCGGTCGGATTCCTCCTCCTGTTCTGTCATTGGCTGATGGCTCTACTAATTTACATTTTGTCTGGCTCCCACTCATTCCTGTCTCTCTCACTCAGAGTAAGGGACAAGCAGGAATTTCACTCTGCATAGTCAGAAGAAACACAATAACACTGCAACTGCTTCTAAAATCAGAAAACAGCACAATTGTGCCTCGATCCCTGCTTCTCCCACTCAGAGTTAGGGGCCGCAGCAATTTCACTCTGCACACCCAGCAGAAACACACTGCAGCTGATTTTACAATCAGAAAACAGCAGAATTGTGCCATGGTGCCTTACTCTCCTGCATAGAAGGGAGATCTGTGCCGTTCATAGTAGACTGGATTCAGCTGTAACAAACCTCCAGCTGAGAGAGGAGAAAAGATCATAAAAGACTGAGTTCATAGAAGACTGTCTAGATTGAATGCAGCCTGTGGTATTTAAACAGCTCTTACAAAATAAGACTGCATAGAGAGAGGAACAGTGAGATGTGGACTCAGACAGAGAGCAGGTGGGGGGGAGAACAGGGCTCGGGAGCCAGCATGAACAGTGAAGGGGGGGGAGGGGGATGATGTCATCCCTTCAGTTAAGAAACACCCAGCTGGGAGGGGAAGAAACGCCCCTGGATTTGTAGAGCTGAAAAATTGAAAATACTTTGAAACACACGAACTAAAGAAGCAATACATCCCCTTTAACTATTTAGAAAACGCACTGAACCAGACATTGCAGGGTGCTCTTTGGTTGCCATGGCAGCTGCCATTTTGGTACACCTATTTCACCCTGCAATAAACATAGTAGATGAATGAAATGTCTATACACAGCAGTACATCAATACTACCATATATAGTACAGGCAATCGCATGGTCAGGTCCCCTTGGGGGGCTTTCGAGGGCTTAATGTTAACGTAAAAATATTTCAAGCCCTTTAAGGTAGCAGTCATTTTTGTTTTTTTCTCTATAACTTTCCAAGAGCCATAACTTTTATATTTTTCCATCTGCATAGCTTTATGAGGGCTTGTTTTTGCGGGACGAGATGGTGCTATTGCCCATAATCTATATTGTAATGGGAAACCCCCAAAAGCTCTTTCTATGGTGGAAAATGTAAAAACGCAACTGCGCCATTTTTGCAGGGGTCTAATTTTTATGGAGTCACCTTTGCGGCATAAATGATGTGTTATCACCGGAATCATATTAACCTGTAGAATACAGATAACATATTTGTTGAGGTTTAATTATGTTTTAGTACTTTTTTTTTAATTTTTGCCGAATAACCATTTCCTGTGACCAATAAATTTTGTTTTTCCACCTATGGACCTGAGTGTGGGCTCGTTTCTTGCAATTTGAAGTGTAGTTATTATTGGTATCATTTTGAGATAAATGCAACTTTTTGAAAACTTTTTATGCCAGTTTTTTGTGAATATGAAATGACTAACAAAAAACACAATTTTGATGTTTAGAATTTTTTTCTTCTATAGTGTTCAGCGTACAGGATAAATATTATATTTTAATAGATCAGACTTTTACGAACGCGCTGATAGCAATTATGTGTAACTTTTTTTATTTGTAAAATGGCAATAAGGGGGTGATTTTAACTTTTTTTTTTTTTTTTTTATTTAACTTTAATAGTTAGCCCCCTAGGATACTTGACCACTAAGGCTAAGTTCACACGGCATTCCTCACGCGCGCGTAAACGCCGTGAATAATTGACATGTCACTTATCTCCCCCTGCGTCACATTGTACGAGCGGGGAGAGGAGGCGTAATCCATAGTTCTCTATGTGGATTACCGTAATTATTGGGACGTATTTCGCCACGTATTGAGCGCAGTACGCGGTGAAATACGTCCCAATTTAAGCCGTGTGAACATAGCCTTAGAGGCTTGATTGCTTGTTCCATATACACCAGTACTTATGTATTTCCATATATAGTGTACATACAAGGCAGCTATGGAAGTCTGCCTGAGGCTTCTGGGTGCCATGGCAACTGATTGTCACCCAGGGATTATGTCGTAAGGGGTAGGGAGGGGAGATTGGAAGATCAAAAATTGGTAATAAAAACTAGTTCTAACCCCGCAAAAAATAAACCAACCCACACCAAACATTATTGGTATATATATAATATATATATATTAATATAAATAATTATATATATATATATATATATAATATAGTACTGACCAGTGAAAATAGATCACTTGACATTTATACCTAACCGTGAACTCCATAAAAATAAAACCCCCACAGTAATACCACCATTGCGTTTGTTTTTCACGTTCCACCCCCACAAGGGTTTTTTTGGTGGGGTTTCCAGTACATTATGTGATACCATACGTTCACTAATACCATTAAAAAGTACATCTTGTCCTGCAAAAAACAAGCCCTCATATGTTTATATAAACAGAAAAAATTCTTTCTCTTGGGAGACATTGAGGAAAAATGAAAACCAAAAATGTGAAAATAGTTCTGTCCTGAAGGGGTTACTACTGTTACACACCTGGATAGTGTTACCTGCATAATAGGGGGTCACATTGCTGTTTAGCACCTACAGTACTGTGAGCCCTTACTATGGACAGGAATATGGGGTGTACTATTTCTTGTTTTGTAGGTATGGGCCTTCTGCATTGGTATGAAACAGCTACACACATGTTTATTAGAAAATGTTATGATTTCCCATTCAATATATAATAAAACAATAAAAAAAACAATATAAGGTGATCACAACACTTTTGAAAATTCAACCTGTATATCCTGTATTATCCTAGATGGTAACAATTTGCCTTAGAGAGAAACTCCACAGATATTTTACAGCATTGGGGTGAATGCATGTGGGATGAATTTGCAACAAAATCCACAGCAGTTGTTGTTGCATATTTTTCTACATTGACTTCAAAGCAGGAAAGCAAAATTTGCACTAAAATCTGCAGACTTTGTGTACTTTGCCTTGTGACTTTGAAATCAATGTAGAAATATCTGTAGTAAAATCGGCTACTGAATCAACACCATATTTCTTGTGTGCTTTCAACCTTTGGGGTTATGGGTATACAACCATATGAAAAAGGTTGTGGGTAAGCCGCTTGGCAAAGTGGTGAGAACAGTGGTGATAAAATTAAGGTCTGTGGGTGGAAATAGAGCACATCTAGATTACTCTCCATTTTGCCACAAATGACAAATAAAGGACATCATAGGCAAAGTTGCTTTGAGAGAGAGAGAAATCTAAAGTGGAATAGTTGCCCCCTATCAGATCTCACGTCTCCATGTGCCATAACCTACTAATACACTCTTACCCTAAGAAAAGGGACATATTAATGCATTATTTACATTGCAAAGAAAATATTCCAATCTCCATTTCGACAAGTGCGCTCTAAACTCATTTCCCTCCTCTATAGTGTTGCGCTAAGAATATTAGTGCTGTATTAGTTCCTATGCTATATCCGTTATAAAACTAGATTTCAGGAAAACCCAATTTTAATATGTTAGAATTAAAGCTCTGGTGCAATGAGCTTTAAAAGATTGAATCCTCTTCAGTGATGTTATCCAGGATTTTTATGTGTTGTCATTTTAATGTAGCATTTTTTATGCAGTATCTTTTTATGTATTCAAGTAATTAAACTTGATCATCACAGCACTTAGTGAGACAAGCCCTTTCATACACTTTGAAGAACAAGGTCATTTGTGATAGTTTAGTTTCATATGTCACACCAAATAATAAGAAATTCAATGTGGACGATTAATGTATTTAATTTTGTCTAGATAGTGTTACTGAAAAGCCTTCACAAGTACTGTAGCATGTCCCCTTGTTTTATTCATTTATATAGTGCTAACATAGTCTGCTGGGCTGTACACAGATTGCCATCACTCAAATTAGTCCCTTTCCCCATTGAGGCTCTCAATCTAAATTCCAGTAAACCTATTAATATGTTTTTGGAATGTAAGAGAAACCTAACCCTGAAGGAAACCTATGGAAGAAAAAACGCCATACAGATGTTGCCCTTGGGTCAGTTTTCTAACCAGCATCCCAGTACTACAAGAGAACAAATATGCCGCAAAGTTTACACACGGCACATTTGCTGTATTTGCAGATTTTCTGTGTGGATTCAGCTCTGTACATCTTCTTTAAAGTAGTTTCAAAATGTCCTGGGTTCCATGATCCGCGTTCCTCGGGGAAGAAGCAGACAAAAAGCGCAATGTGCGTGAACTATATAACACCAGAGATATATTGGATAAGGCTCACCTTATTCAGTTGTACTTTTTATACAAAGTAGAGTACAATGTATGTGAAAACCATTTTTCTTACAATAAAAAAAAATTCTCAATACACATTACTGAAAGCAGCTACCAATATACTGCTTAGTTTCTTCATTCATAATTCTCTTTCATGGTAAATGTAGTAAACTATTGGCATTACCAATTTCTCACATTGGTCTTTGATGTTGGCCTCGTCTGAACTTTGCTGTTTTGATTTTTCAACTTGTTGTGAAGTTGCAAGAAAAAATAAGTGAAGCCACAAATATAGAGAAACACAATCTTAAATAAACTTAATACACAAAACGTTGTTCTGGTTCATGTATTTAATTGTGCAAATTGAATGAACTTCCACAGTGCAGGGGTGGAAATAGAGGGACGTCTTGGCAATTGATAACCTGTTGATCCCCAATTTGCAGCAGTTACCTCAACCAAACATTTGCTGTGGTTGCAAATAAGATTTAAAAAAAGTGGAACTTTTGAGGCACAAAGAACACTTCACACATCACCAAAAATGTATCCCAACTGTGAGGCATGGTGGAGTGAGCTTTATAGTTTGGGGCTGCTTTGCTGCCTCAGGGCCTGGACACTCTGCAATCAAAAAGGGAACTATGAATTCAAAGGTGTACCAAAACCTTTTACAGAAAAAGGGCAACAGTCCATGACGTCTGGCTGAAGAGACCTTGGATGATGCACTGAGCAATAGACCCCATCACAAGACAGTCAGTTTAACCCCTTAAGGATCCGGCGTTTTTTTTGTTGACACATTCGTTTTTCCCTCCTCGCCTTTCCAGAACCATAACTTTTTTATTTTTCCACCTACATAGACACATGAGGGCTTTTATTTTGCGGAACAAGATGTACTTTCTAATGGTGTTATTCACTGTACTATAGAATATACAGGGAAACCGCGAAAAAATTCCAAGTGGGACAAATTGTGAAAAGAAACGTATTTCTGCCATGTTTGCGGGGGTTTTGCTTTTAAGGCGTTCAATCTTCGGTCAATACAATGTGTTTTCTGTATTCTACAGGTTGATACGCATCCGGCAATACCAAACATGTAGGGTTTCCGTTATGTTTTGGTACCGTATAAAAATTCCAAACTTTTTCTATTTTTTAAATTTGCGCCACGGCGCCATTTTGTGCGACCAATAACTTTTTTGTACTAACACCTACAGACGTCAGTGAGGGTGCATTTTTTGCGGGCTGAAGTGTACTTTTTATCGCTAGAAGTTTGTAATGGATGCGACTTTTTTGATCACTTTTTTATTCCATTTTTTAAGTTGACATGAAATGATCAAAAAAACGCAATTTTGGCATTTGGAATTTTTTTTTCTTTCTTCACGGGTGTTTCTAGCGACTGAGGATAATTATTTTGTTGTTTTTATTTGTAAAATGGTGAAAGGGGGGTGATTTGAACTTTTAAACCTTTTTTTTTTGTACTGTAAATCTTTATTATTATTTTTTTTTTACTTTAACATTGAGGCCACCTATGGTACTTGACCACTAGGTGGCGCACTTGTCAATACAGTCTAATGCATTGCATAGGCCATGCATCCGAGTGTACCAAGATGGCGGTTTCCCCACTTCCTGTCTGCGGACGGAAGTGGGGCAAACCAGGACATGGACGTGACAGGAGCCTTCCCAAGGCTCCCCACTTCCATGTCCGGTGGTCGGAGCGTTGCAGCTATGCTGCGACAGTGCCGATCACCCTGCCGATCGGTGGGTGGCACTGCTCGTCATTCATTCAGACGCTGCGGGCATCTTTGCCGCGGTGTCTGATGGGTTAAACAGCGCGGGCGGGCGATGCTGCCCGTTCGCGCTGTAAAGGCCGGGTGTTAGTGGCGATTAGCCTTTAACACCCAGCGGCTGTGCGGGGGGGTCGCGGAGCGATCCCCCTGCAAAGCCTCTTAGCGGCTCTAGGACGTACTCATACACCCAGGGTCGTTAAGGGGTTAAGATTGCTTTGTGTTTTAGAATGGCCAAGTCAGAGTCCTGACCTTAATCCTATTGAGATGCTGTGGCATGACCTAAAGAGAGCTGACAGGCAAGACATTCCAGAAATTCTGATTAGCTGAAGCACATTTCCAGGGAAAAATGTTGCAAAATTGCTCCTGTCAGTATTGTACAAATTTTATCTGTAGGAATAGGCACCAATTCATGGAGATGACTGTTGCTAAACGAGCATCTATCCGTTATTGAATGTAAAGCTTAGTGTTTCTCCCTGCACTGTAGAAGTTGCTCAGTAAAACAGATGAACAGTACTACTGTTTGTGTGTTCAGAGTTTAATTCCGTTGGGGTAGATTTATCAATACTGTCTAAGGGTCTGTCTACAGAGCAAAGATTTAAAGTCTGTTTTTGATGTGGATTCACATTAAATGTAAAGCCATCCCCATAGTACTTAATGAAAAATCTGAGTTGCCATTTACATTTTCTGAAGTTGGATTTTCAAAACCATATTTCACTCGTAAGATGGTGAAAAGTTTACTATTAAGTCAATGGGATGGCATGAAAAACAACCTGAAAGCTTTGATAGTTCACTGTGACAAAAATCAATTTAAAAACCAAATCCAAAAACCAAGTTAAAAATCCTCTGTTTTTATGTAAAATACTGTTCAAATACTTGTTGGACACTGAGGTTTTAGGATTCAGAATCCGACAAGTATTTTGTCCTTTGCCATGTGGACGCAGCATAAGGGTATATTCACATAGAGTTTCCCCAGCGTGTATCTGCGCGTCCTGTGTGTACTGCTTTACTGCTGCTGTTTTAGAATTGTACACTGACCAGCACGTAATTCTAAAATGCTCTGGCACAGTCTTCACTCATTCTCATTCCCGTTCCCTATTCATTCTCTCAGCTGGGAAATAAGCAGTAAAATCAAAGCACTTAATGAGTACTTTGATTTTACTGTATTTCCAGGGCATATTGCAGCACAATTACGTGTTGAAGTACGCCCCGCAGATACGCCGGGTGAATGTACCCTAAATACCCTGTGCATAATTTTGTCGCATTTTATTGCACAGTGGTGCACGTTAAGCCTCGGCCCACCTCTCACCGAGGCCATGTCCCTTTTGTCCGACATGTGCAGGAGTGCCTAGAAGCTGTCTGAAACGCATAATAAATGTGGCATGTACGCCATTATTCCTGGCGCACGTGCCTTTGATGCGTTTTGTCTATTATTGTAATATGTATTTGTCAATAACAATTGGATCCTGTTTTATCAGTGTTCAGTGCAGAATCCAGGTTGAAGGTTTCACTGTATGTGCATCTGTGTAGTTAGACTGTAAGTCCATGTTCAGATGTGTTACATTAGTTGTGGTTGTTGCACTGATCTGAGAAAGTACAGTACATATGTAGCAGATTTTTGAGCTGCATATACCGTATAAGGCCATACTTTCAGATTGACAGCATACCTACTATAGTACAGATAAGCAATGCAAAGGGTAATATTTGTAGTGGATTTTTCTTCTTTATGTTCGCCCTGAAGATTATATGCTTTATGTACATGTGCTACATCACTGGAAGACAAATTCAAGACTTTGGTTTTGTAACTAATGTACCAGAGCATCAAGGGTGAATGTTTGGCTTCCTGTAAAGGAATTTCACCTTCACAATGTGAATGTCACAGCCACTCTTCTGATGATATTCTGCTCCATTATTTCTGGCATCCATCTTACAATGGCCCTAATGGAAAGAGCCAAGATCTTGCCAACCCTTCTTCACATTTGGAATCCTCTAGCAGTGTGCTCTATTAGAGGCCTTTGCTATTTATGTTGTAGCTAAGTAAGCACTCTGTGTATTATCCGCTTGGCTACAATAGCCCTCTTGTGTTAAGCCTGAATTTATCAGCATCCTCATCCTTATTACTTTCAAATGATTTGGCATTTCTAAATGGAATAGAAATCTTCAGAATAGACTCTACATTCAGAGGGACAATTACCAAAGCATTATGCAAGAAAAGGAATCTAATATAATGTTATTGAGAGATCAGTTACGCAGTGAATGTAGTATAGTTTGCAAATGTACAGACTTGCTTGTTTGGGTCTCTAGGCAGAGCACAGATAAAAGCGGTCTCTGTTTTTTTTCTCTCCTCATTGATGAAACATTAGGATGGAGCACTTTCCTTTTAGGCTTTATTAACGTCTGCATTGTTGTTTCAGCCATAGGAGCAGAGCTAGAAATAGACAGCATTGCCAGAGTCATGAAATTACTTGTGCTTGTGACAGAGCCTACTGGTCATTATGTGGTCTGTCAAGTTTCCGTTACGGCAATTGTCATTTTAGCGGTCAAAATAGTGCTGCATAATGCACTATTTTGTCTTGTATTTTAGATAGAGTTGTGACAGAGGTTCCTAACTGAAAGTGTAATGCAGATGTAACCATAGAGCGATGTTGTAGAGCATTTTTGCAGCTTACCTCGGTTTATATCACATATGCATGTGTACCATAGAACTAAAATCTATGTGTCAATTTAGAGTATTACGACCACCAATTACTATCTAGAGTAAATGTGCAGCACATACAGCAGCTAGACGGGCTGGGAGTGACTCATTGAGGTCTTGCTAGGTTGTCAAAGGTATCTGAAACTGTGCTAACTGCAATGCATCCAACAGCTGCTGATGGGTGCTTGGTGGCGGGTCCATGGGGCAAACATGATGACCGAGGTGGTCCCACAGATGCTCAACTGAGTTCACGTTTGGGGAAGTAGAAGGCACAAATTACACAGAACCAATAATACTGCCACATTTGGCCCATCCCTTTTTGCAAGTCTGATAAATTAACTTTTTTACCCATTACAACAGTGAGAAATATGTGTGCAGACAGTGTAGTACATACCCACCAATCCATGTCACCCCATATAATTTGTCTCATGAGATACACACTGCCGATGTCGACCATTGTTTATATGACTCTGAACACCTGCACGTTGTATACCTAATAACCCCTGTTGAATGTAATTCAGGCTTGTCTAATTCATTTTAATAGTACAAGGGTTTAGTACCCCAAGGATAAGATCATCAATATTATGATCTCAGGAAAACAAAATGAATTGACTTTATTCAGGAGTTACTAATTGATTTTCATTTTCTCATATTGAAAGGAAGAGGCTCCGCTACTTTGACTTTTGTGGTGCAAGCATATTGTGTTTTAGCTTAATTGTGTTGTAGTTAATATTTTATGGAGTCAGTTTGATGACTGGTGTGTTTCAGCATTAAATATAAAGCTTTAATATACTTTATTAGATGGAATTTCATGCAGCCAAAGTAACATGCCCTACAAAGTCAAACTTTTTGTAAGTCTGAAGAAAGTTATATATTGCTTAAAAACAGATGACTAAGCATTATAGTACGGAGGTTTCTGGTTGGTGGGGGCTGTGTACAGCGAACTGTTAGGAGACAAATGTTACTTTAAAATGTGCTGGTGATTAAGAAATTTTACAACATCAATTGTTCTGCATAGATAATGAAGATTTGCATTCACATATGTATAGTCAGCATGTTTTAATAAGACTGCTGTAACATTTGATTAATGAATTTTGTGTCTTAAAAGTATTGAAAAATTGTATACAGAAGAAAACGCTTGGTACTTCCGATATGAAGGTTTTCCTCTTTGTGCTTACTACTGATCACCTGCTAATCGCGATAAACACAGAATATATTGGCAGATGTTCTAGTTTAGCAGAAAAGAAAGGGGTAAAGAAGCAAGCATAGAAGAGCAAAACTGTAGTGTTCAGTTAATTAATATGGAATGCAAAATGTTCACCCTTAATAGTAATCAAATGACAAGCAGAGTCATATATGGCATTTATAAATTCTCACACACAGCGTGCAACAGTTTTATATTTTCAGTGGTCTTTTCTGATACATTCAGAATTAAAGGGGTTGTCTCGCTACAAAGAATAGCTTTCAAAATGTAGGGAACAATAAATGAAGACGTTTTCCAAATACCTTGCTTTGTTCATCTTTTTTTTGTTAAGGAGCTACAAATGATTTTATCACCTTCCTGGTTCCCTTGGTGACCGACCTGTTTACTCCTTTTCCCCTGCTGTTTGTTATATGTGATAGCAGGGAGTGATGTCATCACAGGAGCCTGTGTGTTATCTGATCTTTCAAACAAAAGCTAGTAATTACTGCTGTTTACTTTAGATAAATCTCCTGCTTGCAGTTTAAGAGAAGCTTCTAAGCTAATCTAAACTAATTAGCAGACTGGAAACGCGGAGATGAATACATGGAGTGAATGCACTGAGCTTGTATGCTAATTACAGACAGTCTGACCAGGAAGTGACAGGATTCATCTATGAAACTCTGAGGGGAGACAACCCCTTTAAGTCTCTGTGGCATGGAAGCATGGTTACGATGTCTGAAGGACACAACCTTCTTTGTCAAGCATGCTCAGGAGTTGGCAATATTATATATAATATATATATATATATATATATATATATATATTATATATATATATATATATTATATAAATGTATTTGTGTATATATTGGTGTATTATGTTGTTATATATATATTGTTATATATATATATATTGTGTGTATATTGTATGTGTATGTATATATATATATATTTGTGTGTATTTGTTGTGTGTATGTATATATATATATATATTGTGTGTGTATGTGTGTGTATGTATATATATAGTTGTATATATATATATATATATTGTGTGTGTGGGTGTGTGGATATATATATATCTATATCTATATATATCTATAGTGTGTTGTTATATTTAATATTATTGTGTGTGTGTGTGTTATATATATATATATAGTGTGTATTTTATATATATATGTGTGGTATGTGTATATAATATTGTGTGTGTATAGGTATATATATATTTGTATAATATATTGTAGTAATGTGTATATTATAATGTGTGTGTGTGTAATAATATATATATATATATATATATATATAGTATATATATTGTATATATTATATGTGTGTGTGTGTTATATTATATATATATATATATATATATATATATGTGTGTGTGTGTATATATATATGTATAAAATACTCTTTTAAAGTGTACCAAAAAATACATTACATTTTCCACGTCAACATTAAAATTGTTTGATTCATAACCTATAGGTTTTTAATACTTATCTACATATGTCATAGACTCACAATTTATTCCAATATCTGCCAAAGAAACTGTGAGCGCAGTAAATCATACCGCTGACATGCACAAAATGGCTGAATCTGGCCCAGTTCATATTGACCTATAGCCAACGGGGAAGCCAGAGTATGTGTTAAAACATTGTATCAGCAAGTGAAATGTCTGTTATTTTGCATAAGATACATTCTAACGCTACAGATTTTAAACTAGCTCTCCGTCTTCCATGCCATGTACCTTACAGAAAGACACTCCAATTACATTCTTTATTTATTCCATTAGGAGTCAACGAATATAGGTAAATATCCAGTAAACTTCTGTATGTAAAAGTATGGAATTTGTGTTCACCAAAATTTTCTACAATTTCTTCAGTTATTAACCATATTAGTTCACATATATTTTGTTGAGCATCGTGAAAATGTATGGCTTTCATCTTTAATTTTGTCACTAACTTTTTTACTATCCTGTAGCATCCTGGTATTATGCAGCCTTATTTAGGAGCGATGTTCATTCAAACGCTTTTTGACCATTCTTGTAGTTTGACTAACGTAGACCTTGCAACAGGGACATTTTAACATGCATAAATGTATATATGACAACATTTTTGGTGTCACATAAAAAAAACCTCTTTACTGGAATATTCTATCCTTTCATGGGATAGCTAAATATCTCTCCATAGTGAGTCTTAGACATATTTTTGAAACAGAATTGAAAATAAGTTTGATAGTTTGATAATCATTTTAATTTATGCTTCCATCTGTCTTCTTCAAACTTAATCTTTGTTCTAATATGAATTTCTGACTAGTGATACAAGGACATGTTCTGTTCCGCTCACATATTTGTCTAGAGATACATCTAGAAGGCCGTGGGATTGAATAACAGGTCATAGCTGCTGCTTGTTTAAGGTTTTAGATTAGTGTAATAGGGCAATGTCAGAGTATCATTTTCATTTTTTGGTAGATGGGAGGTGTCATGATTTTAATAATTAAATGATATCTTTACATTAAGACACTGATTGGATTGTAACCTATATCTTATGCTATATACTTATCTTTGATTGGATTGTAATATGCCTACCTTCTCTGTATGATCACGCCTATACCCTTTAAAAAATCATGTCAGTCCATAATAAAGCATTCTAATCTTTTGAATAGAATCACAGTGCATTGTTATGTTTGAAGATCCGTGGGAGACAGAGAGGTTGCTAAGAAAGGATATCTACATCAATTTTAATTAGCATTATTATTGTATTTTTGACATATATATTTTAAACGTGTCTTTGCTTTACAGGCAGTCACTGGGTTACATACGGAATAGGGTCTGTATGTTTGTTCTTAAGTTGAATTTGGAACAGGTACATTTATTAAATGTAATTCCAGCAAAAAAAAAAAATAATAGTTTTTAATAGTGGAGGGAAGGGTTAACACACCTATTACCATTGATTTGCTGTCTCTGGCGCTGTTAAGAAGATTTTTACCTCATTCTCTGTCTCATGTCCTGCTGTGGAATGCTGGCATTTGTAGTACCACACCTACTAGCTGCTGTGGAACATGGAACTACAAGTGCCAGCATACCACAGCAGCACATTTAGTAATGTAATAATCCGCATCAATACAATTAGTACATGTGTGTGTAGCATGCTGGCACTTGTAGTTTCACGACTACAAATGCCAGCTTGTCACATGTGCTCAGCTCATTTTATGCCAATACAGTATAGTACTGTATTTTACATAAGAGGTGGCTGCAGAGAGGTGGTGGGGACTGGGAGCATTAAGAACAAATCGGCTGTGCCGGGGCTGACTGTGCAGGACAAGAGCGTCATGAGGAAGAGCTGTTGTGCTGGCTTGAAGACGGAGGTCTCCGTGCTGGAAGGTAGAAAAGAGATGCTGTGCTGTGCCAGCTGGAAGACTCAATGGGCAGAGGAAGGCTTGTGACGTTTCAGCATTATTATGCCACAGAGACTTAAGTCG
Source organism: Phyllomedusa bahiana (assembly GCA_025379985.1). NCBI lineage: Eukaryota > Metazoa > Chordata > Amphibia > Anura > Hylidae > Phyllomedusa > Phyllomedusa bahiana. The sequence goes on from JAODAL010003669.1 coordinate 113,558, forward strand.
CACTGAAGTAGGAAAAAACTTGGACAATATACACCTAAATGCACATCGATCCTGATCATTTATATATTCCTTACATGACTTTGCTTGTCATTTGGGTGGACATTTTGCATTCCGTGTGAATTGAGGGATAACCACATTCGTTTATACTTTATTCAATTAATTATATTTATTACATGCAGTTACTAGTTCATAACGTCTGTGAATTAATATAAGGGTACAAATATAGTAAAAAAGGCAAAGAAAGTGTTTGCTATTCTTTACATTCTTGGCAATTTAATCATTTTCCTTCAAGACTAAATTCTAGCTTTGTCACAGAAAACTGCTTCAAAATCTACATTAGTGGTGTTTAAAAAATTGCTGTGTATGAAACTATCCTATTTTAGCTTTATCCTTTTTGGTCCTGTAATTTCAATAAATTATCATTCAGCATGGCATTAAAGAGGTTGTCTCATGATGACTTCTTCATAAAGAGTGACTGCTTACTACATAGTTGTCCTTTTATTTGACCTTTATTTTTAAATAGCACTTTAATCTTTTTTCTGTCTTTACCAAGCAATAGTCTGACATGTATAAGTCTTCACTAATTTGGCACACATTAAAAGGCAATTTTTGTCCCTCTTTTCAATGCTATTGATGGATATTTCAAGAATGGTCACCTGCAGCTCAAAAGCTAAGCATTTTAGTGTGTACTAGATATTTTAACCACACTAACTTAAACCTCTAAAACAGACCTGGGCAAAGTGCGGGCCGCATCCGGCCCTCCAGCTCGTCGGATGCGGCCCGCGGCGTACAATGCCCAGGTCTGCTAATAGTAGCACTGACAGCCCACCGCGGCCGGGTATTGCTGAGAGGCTGCCGCGGGCCGTCAGCGCTACTATTGCTGGTGAATTAGGCAGCGACGCGATGAACTCCGCTCACCGCGCCGCTGCCTCTCCTCGGCGCACACAGAGTAATAACTCTGTGCGGGCCCAGGAGCTGACGGAGGAGCTTCCCGGGCTGGTGGGCGTGATGACGTCATCACGCCCACCAGCCCGGGAAGCTCCTCGGATAGAAGATGAGCGCGCTCGGCCGGGAAGCAGGTAAGCCAGGTGAGTATTAGTGTTTGTTGTTTTTAATTTTGGCCATAAAACTATATACCTGCCTGTGTGAAGCCCTATCTCTATACCTGCCTGGGGACACACCTGACTATATACCTGCCTGGGGACACACCTGACTATATACCTGCCTGGGGACACACCTGACTATATACCTGCCTGGGGACACACCTGACTATATACCTGCCTGGGGACACACCTGACTATATACCTGCCTGGGGACACACCTGACTATATACCTGCCTGTGGGAAGCCCTATCTCTATACCTGCCTGGGGACACACCTGACTATATACCTGCCTGGGGACACACCTGACTATATACCTGCCTGTGGGAAGCCCTATCTCTATACCTGCCTGGGGACACACCTGACTATATACCTGCCTGGGGACACACCTGACTATATACCTGCCTGGGGACACACCTGACTATATACCTGCCTGTGGGAAGCCCTATCTCTATACCTGCCTGGGGACACACCTTACTATATACCTGCCTGGGGACACACCTGACTATATACCTGCCTGGGGACACACCTGACTATATACCTGCCTGGGGACACACCTGACTATATACCTGCCTGGGGACACACCTGACTATATACCTGCCTGGGGACACACCTAACTATATACCTGCCTGGGGACACACCTAACTATATACCTGCCTGGGGACACACCTAACTATATACCTGCCTGGGGACACACCTAACTATATATCTGCCTGGGGACACACCTAACTATCTATATACCTGCCTGGGGACACACCTAACTATATATCTGCCTGGGGACACACCTAACTATCTATATACCTGCCTGGGGACACACCTAACTATCTCTATACCTGCCTGGGGACACACCTAACTATCTATATACCTGCCTGGGGACACACCTAACTATATATCTGCCTGGGGACACACCTAACTATATATCTGCATGGGGACACACCTAGCTATCTATATACCTGCCTGTGGGAAGCCCTAACTATATACCTGCCTGTGTGGAGCTTTAACTATATACCTGCCTGTATGGAGGCCTAACTAGCTATATACCTGTCTGTGTGAAGCTTTAACTATATACCTGCCTGTATGGAGCCCTAACTAACTAGATACCTGCCTGAGGGGAGCTGTACCTATCTATATTCCTGCCTCAGGGGAGCTGTACCTATCTATATTCCTGCCTCAGGGGAGCTGTACCTATCTATATTCCTGCCTGAGGGGAGCTGTACCTATCTATATACCTGCCTCAGGGGAGCTGTACCTATCTATATTCCTGCCTCAGGGGAGCTGTACCTATCTATATACCTGCCTCAGGGGAGCTGTACCTATCTATATACCTGCCTCAGGGGAGCTGTACCTATCTATATACCTGCCTGAGGGGGAGCTGTACCTATCTATATTCCTGCCTCAGGGAGCTGTACCTATCTATATACCTGCCTCAGGGAAGCTGTACCTATTCTATATACCTGCCTCAGGGGAGCTGTACCTATCTATATTCCTGCCTCAGGGGAGCTGTACCTATCTATATACCTGCCTGAGGGGTGCTGTACCTATCTATATACCTGCCTGAGGGGAGCTGTACCTATCTATATTCTTGCCTCAGGGGTGCTGTACCTATCTATATACCTGCCTGAGGGGAGCTGTACCTATCTATATTCCTGCCTCAGGGGAGCTGTACCTATCTATATACCTGCCTGAGGGGTGCTGTACCTATCTATATACCTGCCTGAGGGGAGCTGTACCTATCTATATTCCTGCCTCAGGGGAGCTCTACCTGTCTATATTCCTGCCACAGGGGAGCTGTACCTGTCTATATACCTGCCTGCGGGTACCTATATCTATATACCTGACTGAGGGGAGCTGTATATACCTGCCAGACTGAGGGGACATACATCTACATACCTACCTTAATGAGGAGAGCTGTATATACCATCCTTACTGTGTACCATCAGTATATATGCAGGTGTATAGATACATCCCCCAGTAAGTTTCCACAAAGATAATCCCCCAAAAATTAATTTTTCCCCGTTCATCCTATGTTTTTATTAGTCCGGCCCCCCAAAACCATCGCACTTTCCCATGCGGCCCCATGGGAAAATTAATTGCCCACCCCTGCTCTAAAAGCTCAATTTGTAATTATGGTGGAGAGAGAGAACTTTCTCTTCATATTGGAGCTTTATTTTAGGGTAGGTTAACATATTGGCAGAAAACCGCTTATTTAAATATGATATAGTTTACAAAACAGTTGCATATTTTTCCATTCATTTAAGTTGGAAAAAATCTACAAAATAATCATTAAATAAATGTATGTGTGTTTGCTGAGTTTTGCTCTTTGGATTTTGCAAGGCCTAAAGCCACAGTGGAAAAAAGCATATAACTATATATAGACATTACTTTAATAGGAGCTATTTTGGGTTTTCCAAGCTATGTAAAGACACAAGCAGGTACATATATGGTCAGGCACGAAGATGACAACCCATGTTGTTAGAGAGAATGGTGGAATCCAAGAAAATGCAATATTTTATAGATGTTTTTTCTCGTTGTAATTCTGTTTTTAAAAAAAAGCACTGGCCCTTTAAGACAGCTCTGATGTTGGGCCAAGTCAGCACATGACCGCTTGATGGATGACTTTCTTGACAGTTGTATCAAATCTCCTGCTTCTGAGTTGGGAGAGCCCACTGTGCAGGGGGGAGCTTGTAAGTCTACATCATGTGCACACCAGCAGCAGTGTGATATAGATGCCTGTGTTCGGCGGATAAGGAACCTAGAGCAACAGGTAAACTCTGCCACACTATGTCCTCAGTGTGTTGTGCCTGTTGTACACTATGTAGTGTGAGACTTAGATTACCCGTTATAAGCAGCTATGCCCTCAGGTGCCCCTGCACAGATGGTATCTCGCAACAGAATGATAAGATTCTCCTGAGTTACAAAGTGAAAGTAAAACCTGTTTCACTGTAAAACTGAGGGAAACCCTCTGGATTGCTAATGACATATATTTGAGAAAAGTCTTATAATTTCATCTAATATCAATTTGTGTGTTTTTGTGTGGAGGTGATAGGTGCTCTTTTTAAGCACCTAAATTTTGCTTTATATGTCTTAAACGTATTACAAAACTCTTGTGTGTCTCGTTTTTTTTTCAATGTTTTTTTCTTTTATTGGAGAACTCCTTGTTCTTTAAAGGAAATAACAATCTTTACTTTTTCTTAACAGTGCTACTACAGATGTTTGTTTCCTAATATTGCAGTGTTCCAAAAACAAGCTTTTCATAATGTTTTTTTCATTTATTATTTGCCTTTTCCAGTTCAAGATAAAGAACGAGTGGTGGACCTGGATTGATTATGAGAGATTCCAAGAACTGATCCGCACGTATGAGAAAAGTGGAGGCACAGAGACTTTCACAGCCTTGGACTACATTGCAAAAACTCCCAGCTGGGCTCTCTTTGGTTCCACACAGAGGGGATTTGATCCTGTAGATACACGTTTTCAACGGAAAAATAAAACTAAGGACATATCTGGGTGCTAGCTAAAAATTTGGGCTATGGGGAAACAGTTTCGCTTTACGGTTTGATTTCTGTGTGTTATACATAAAGGTAAAATGTAGACAAACATCAGACAGCCCTCTTTCACACCTGACAATTCCATATAGTTCTTTCCTATGATAGGGCTTTAGGTCAAACAACAATACTATAAAATATAAACATCATTTTTTTTTGTTGGGGGGTGGGTGTAGGGGCTACAGTGATACTTGTTGGGTTTCCCATGCATTGGGAAGCAATTACTTTAGTGTTTTATTGTTTCTTTTAATGATTTTACTATGTTATTGCTTTAAAAAAATAAAATCATGGTTTTGTGACGTTGTTGACTGACGTACAGGTTTTCTCTTTGTAATGAAATAGAGTTTGTGTAGAGTGTAATTACTGTATAAATTTTTGTTGTATGCCAAACATAATGCTGCTAAATAAAACGGTCTGTGTAGATAAGAGTATATACAGTACTAGTGCATCTAAAAAAAATTAGAATATCCTTGAAAATGAAAGGGGTTATCCAGGACTATATTTTTATTTGTTATAGGGTTCACAAATGTATTATACTAAGCCTTGTAATTCATACTGTAATGAGTCTATACAAAATATGGGGTTCTCTATTTCACTTAAATTATTGATATCAATTATCTTTTCAGTAATATTCTAATTTTTGAGATCCACTAGTACTAGATAAAAAGCTTTAGCAATAGATCAGGAATGGTAAAAAAATGGTGTTATTAGGTGGGCACTTCAAGGTAAGGACTTGAGGTTATTTTTATCTAATTCATTTCTTAATGAGTCTTTCTATGCTTCTGAGCTACGGTTCTAATTTGGGACCAAATCCATAGAGCTCAATGATATTTGCAGCAACCTTTACAGGGAGCTTCATGAATACAGTTTATTACAATTCTTAATAACTCCATGTGCATTAAGCTTCTAAACCAGAGGCTAGAGGAAGTCAAATGCACATCATTTAAATACTGTATATGACTTAGCAGGGAATCCAAATTATCTTTTAATTACACAATGTTTGGATTTCATTATTATTAGTGTTACAGCTTTATGTTTAGGGGTAGGCTATATTAGGATATAGACTATGTTAAGTGCCTACAATAGACAAGTAACTAGTAGGGGCTTGGTTTAAAAAAAAAAAAATAATAATTCTCTGAGATTTTTTCTATGAGCACTCAAACTCCAGTCTTCCTAAACCATAACTTTTATTTTACACCAGTCATATAAACAAAAATGGTCTTAAAAGGCCTTAAGACCTGATAAATTAACATACTGTATATCCACTCCTTAAAGAGAACCTGTCACATAGATTATGCCCTCCCCTTGCTGAGGGCAGCACAAGCTAGTGTCAGACATGCTGTTTCCAGCGCTGTGTACCTTATTCTTAAAGGTGCAGTAGTTTCAGAGCATTTACTACTTAAATCTGGCAGTTTACAGCCTGCTGTGCCAGAAAAAAGTCCGCTTAATTCATGAGCAGACATTACCTCCGTCCCCCCACCCATAGCTAGCTCAACATTTTACTTTGAATAGGTAGAAACCTGTGAATAAACGACGGTGGGCAGGGCTGACACTTGCTCATGAATAAGCTCGACTATTTTCTGGTAGAACAGGCCTTAAACTGCTCTGAAACTGCTGCACCTTACAGAATAAGGGACACTGGACAGCATGTCTGTCACTAACTTGTGCTTTCCTCAGCAAGGGGGGAATAACCTATGTGACAGGTTCCCTTTAATAAGTATGGGGTAATGCTTCTGGTCACATTGCACTGCCAAGATCTCTCAATTAACATCATACCCACACTAGAGAATATCATAAAAGAACCTATAGAAATTATCAATTATTTGTTACCTACAGCTACTACATTTACATTTGTTCACACTTTGTTCACGTTTTAGCCCCTTACTGCTGCAGCCAGTTTTGACCTCCATGACAGAGCCATTTTTTAAATCTGACGGGTCACTTTATGTGGGAATAACTTTTTGATACTTTTACCTATCCATGTGATTCAGAGATTGTGTTCTAATGACACATTGTGCTTTAGGTCAGTAAAACATTTTGGTCTATACAGTCTTTGTTTGTGAAAAATATCAAAATGTCATGAAAATAAGACAATTGTTCCACACACAATAGTTTATAACTAGCATCTGCCATATGTCTACTGTAGGTTGGCATGATTTGTTAAATGTAGTATTTATTTTTTATTTTTAATACAATTTGCAAAATAGATTTTTTTTAAGGACCAGTCCAGTTTTGATGTGGTTTAGACGGGCCTCCATCTAAGAAACTACATGCCTTAAAGTATCCAAAATAGTATTTATGAAGTTTATTAATCCATTAGGTGTTTCACAGGAATTAGAGCAAAGTAAAGTGAATTTTCAAAATTTTTCACTTTTTTTCGCAGATTTTCTATTTTTATCTATTATTCACTGGAACGTGGTAGATGTGACCAGGAAAACGCAACTAACCATTGATTTCCCCAATTCTGCCATTTTTAGAGATATCCCATATATGGCCTTAATGCACTATTTGGCTCAACCACGAACTTCAGAATAGGAGGAGTACCTACTTGGCTTTGGGGTGTTACTTTCATTAAGATTTTCTTTAGGCGCCATTATAGGTTTTGTGGATGCTAAAACTTTATAAACATCACTAAAAAGACCCCATATTGGAAACTGCACCCCTTAAGGAATATATCCAGGGGTGTAGTTAGTATATCGGCCCCACAGATGTTTCACAATTTTTTTTAAGCTTTAGGCTGTGAAAATGAAAAACATATTTTTTTCCAACAAACTGCAATTTTAGCTGAAAAGGTTTCATTTTTACAAGGAATCCTAGAGAAAAGCACCCCAAAATTTGTCACGCAATTTCTTCCAAGTTTGGCAATACCCTATATGTGGTTGTAAACTGCTATTTGGACACATGGCAATGCATACAATGGAGGGAACATTATTTGGCTTTTGGAATGCAGATTTTGGTGGGTGCTGTGTTTCATTTGCAAAGCCCAGTAAAGTACTAAAACAGGTGAAACCTTCCAGAAGTCACCATTTTGGATTTAATACCCCTTATGGATCTCATCTAGGGGTGTATTGTGCATTTTGGGCCCACAGGTGTTCCATAGTTTTTTTTAGCATTGGGCTATGAAAATGAGAGGAAAAAAAAACCTCAGTTCTGGCATTGTATTTTGGCCTTCATTTTTATAGCATTCGGTGTGGAGTATAAATTACAGGATAACTTTTCTATGCAGGTCGGTACAATTACAATGATATTTTATATTCATTTTATTAATTTTACGCTATAGAAATGCGCTTATAAATAGTGTTTTATGTTGTCATAGTCTGATAGCCATAACTTTTTTATTTTTCTGTATATGGAGCTGGTTAAGGGCTTGTATTTTGCGGGAGGTGTTGACGCTTTAATTGCTTTTTATCAAGGTTTTTGTTAGGTGTTTTGAACAAAATCCAGCAATCCTATTAGTGTTTTTATTTTTTACAGCGGTCACCGGGCAGTATATATGACATGCTAGATTTTCTCAGCAGGTCGATACGATTATAGATTTACCCAATTTGTATATTTTTATGTTTTACTGCTTTTACACAATAAAAACACTTTCTTTAAAAAAAAAAGAAAAAATGTTTTAGCATCGCCATAGTCTGAGAGCCTCTCTCCCTCATGTGTTGGTCCTTGGGAAAAAGCAGGGGGTCATATGTATCCATGGGGACACCAAAATTTATGCGGTGGCCAAGGTTACCTTTGAGGTGGTGAAATGCTTGCTATATGATGTAATTGTTGGTTGTGACTACACCTTGTTCTGGGACCTGTAGGAAAAGGCAGCGCTGCCAAGTCACCCAGGGTGCTCGCACAACCCCATGGATAGGGGGCCAAAGGTAATGCTGGAGTTTTTTCTGTCCTATTAGGGGAAAATGTCCCTGACTTTGAGGTGTCATGGGAAAATTTTGGTACAGCCCAACTCCGGGACTTGACCTTGAAAGGGGCACTCCAAAATGTGACAGTCCTCAATGGGGTTTCACAGGAGCCTGGGGCAGATGACCTGTTCTCTAACTTTGCCCTGAATCCTGACCTTTTATACAAGGTAAACAAAATAAGGGACGAGGTGGTGGAGCAGCTACTGGTCCTGGGACCATGTAGACGTATGGTAGTGGATATGGCTCACTCTCACATGCTTGAGATGGTCCTACAGCTATTTTACTAGCCAGAATGTTACTAGGGGATATGGCATTACTGTCAATCTTGTCCCATCACTTCTCCGGTAGCACACTTTCGCACCCCTCTGGTCTTGTTATCAAGTCCATTATGTTGCATCAGTACATTCTTGTAATTCTTGATTATGCCGCCCGTCACCCTGAGGCTGTCCCCCTACGAAGCCTCTTGTCTAGAAATATTGCCAGGGAGTTATTCTATGTCATCTCCCAAAGGGGGATTCCCAAGGAGATCCTTATGGACCAATGAAACCCTGTTCATGTCAAAAGTGATGAGATAACTGTGCAAAGTGGTAAAGGTCACTCAGTTGCGCACATTGGTCTTACCACCCACAAACAGATGGCCTTGTTAAGCAATTTATTCAGACCCTAAAAGCCATACTGAGGAAGGTGGAAGAGAAGGATGGGCGGGACTGGGACTTATCTCTTATCTATTATTGTCAGTTAGAGAAGTGCTCCAATCCTCCACAGGTTTTTCAACTTTCGAATTACTAATTTCGAAAACTTGGAAAATTAAGGTCACACCCTATAAAAATGTGGTAGAACATGTAGCCCAGATACTGAGGATGTCCAGGTTGATGCCAATCATAAAGGAGCATCTTCACAAGGAACAGACTAGGGTCTCTAATAGGTTTGCCCAGCTGAGATAATTTAATCCGGGAGATCAGATACTAGTGTTAGTGCCCACCTTTGAGAGCATGTTCTTAGCCAAGTGACAGGGTACTTACAAGATAGTGGAAGAGGTCAAGTATAGGGCAAATCAGCCAGGGAACATGAAGCCCTTTCAGATCTCCCACAACTCAACCAGAGTCAAACATTGAAGCTGTTAAAATCTCAGAGACCAGAGAGTTAAGATCTGTTCTTGCAAACCACTAGCTGTACCAGTGTGATAGAACATGAGATCTTTACAGCTCTCCAAATGAGAGTGAACCTCAAGCTGTTTAGGATCCCAGAGGCCCACCAGGAGGTAATTTCCAAAGACATCCAGAGAATGATAGAACTTGGGGTGTCTGAGAGGTTGTCCAGCCCCATCATGCTAGTACCAAAACCAAACGGTGAATGCAGTTCTGCACTGACTATCGCAGACATGCCTGAAGGGTCATTTCCGTACATCTGAATGTCATTTCAGTTGCAAGGGATACCTGCCAGCTTTCAGGGGGCCATCGCCCAAGATCTACTTTCCAATAGGAAGTATGCAGCTGCATACTTAGATGACATTGTCAACTTCAGTCATTACTGGGAAAGTCACCAAAGCTTCAAGCCATCTTTAATGACTTAAGGAAGGCTGGGTTTACGATTATCCCAAATCAATGTGTCCTGGGGATGGAAGAAACTGGGCTACATAGTGTTTTAGGATGTCATGGCAGTATTAAGGGAGTATGGATCAATGAATCCGCTTTATATAATGAATCCATGCACTTCATTCGGCACCCCTGTGGTGAGATTGTGGGGCTCCAATTGTTTAACATGGTGGCTGGAAGCTTTGCCCCAATTGCCATTCTTTTCCTCCATATATTTATAAGTACAGCCCCCAAACACAATTCTATTTTTTTGTGTATGTATTATACAATTCTGATAGACTGCAAAAGGGCTCCCTTTTTTAATTCATAAGGCTATTTAACCCTGTAGACATGTTATGTGTGTATGCCAAGAACTTATCTGGTGTACATGCTAAACACACATCACAAGTTTGATGTGAACACCTTCTAGGTGATAGCTTATTCAAAATATAGTGTAGTATTTAAATTGTGTCCTATATACACACTATCACAGTGCTCTCATCAGAATGTGACTCTATTTGTGATACTAAGGAGAGACACACTGCACTCATCAGTCAAACAGTGATAAATTAAACATGAATACCCGTCACTCACAATATCATGCAATACTACCAATGAAAACAAGAGACCACACCATAAGAGACAAGGAAAATGCACTATAGCATGATGTGAAGTTAAAACGGCAGCAAAACACACTGTTATACGTTCTTCTCACATTTATAAGTGCCATCATTTGTTTGAAGAAAATTGCTGCTAAATTGACTGCTATTTTGTGCTCTAGATCTAGGGGAACCTTTCCTTTGGTTTCCAACATAATAAGTAAGGGAGATGTAGAGAAAAATAGTGGTTGGTGCAGGGCTGCCATACCAGGGTTCCCACACAACCTGTTACTTTGGCATCAATTCTGCTGTAAACCAGAATATGAGACATAGACCATAGACAAGAGTGGCACTGTTTCTGGAGGTAGAAAGATCCTTTATCTAATGCTGCACAAATCTTCAATCAATTTGACTTCATAGGTATCAGATATTCTAGGTGTTTTTGTAAGGTTTAGAACCTTTTGCACAACTAGTAACGGAAAATAACCTTTATATATAAAATATAATGCTAACACGCAATCTATACGTTTATTTTCCTTGATTAGAAGGATCCCCCTGATTAGCTCTCTATGCTCTCCATTTAACTTTTGGCCTTGTTAAATTCCATATTATCACCATGCCATTTGCAAGATTCATAAATTTGTGGATTATTAGATGCAGGATTAAAGTTCTCTCTCAGTCTTAATATTATTGCTGCTATAACTCCTAACATTTAAGAGAGGTTTTGGACGATACTTTGTTAAAGCTGCTATGATCTAGTTATGTCCCTGTGTTCGAACATCAAGTAACATGTAATGAGAATGAGCAGCCAGTTGTCATTGGTTTTATATGTGAGTGAAATTACAGTAACACATTGTGACTTGGTTTGAAATGAGAAATCTTCCATGTGTCAGCAATGTGAATTTAGATTTGAGAGGTAACGTCCAAAGTTGAAGATTTATTCACTTAGGTTAACTACTACAATAGCATAACATGCATGGGATGTACTGTAACTTAGTTTTCTGAATTAGAACTGTTCTAAGTAAATTTAAAGGGACAGAATTGATTTCTTACTGTGCATTTAATCAATAATTTAAAACCCCTTTAAAAAAAAAAAAAAAAGTGGATGCATTTAACTTTGTTAACCCCTTAATGCCTAGGCCTATAGTTTTTACCTCCTCGCCTTCCCACAGTCATAACTTTTTTATTTTTTCATCTACATAGACATGTAAGGGCTTTTGTTTTGCAGGACAAGATGTACTTTATAATGATGTTATTCATGTTACCATAGAATATACTGAGAAACCGCAAAAAAAATTCTAAGGGGCAAAATGTGAAAAAAACCATACTTGCGCCATGTTTGCGGGTGTTTTGTTTACGGCGTTCAATCTTCAGTAAAAGTGATGTATGATCTGTATTCTAGGGGTTGATATGCATCCGCAAATACCAAACATGTACGGTTTCCTTTATGTTTAGGTACAGTAAAAAAATGGTGCCATTTTCTGCGACCAATAACTTTTTTGTACTAACACCTACAGACTTGAAGTGGCATTTTTTGCGGGTTGAAGTTTACTTTTTATTGGTAACAGTTTGGAATATATGCAATTTTTTTTATTTTTTTTTTAAATTAAGTTAATTCTAATATTTAGGGGACGTGAAATTAACAAAAAACGGTGTTTTGTCATTTGGATTTTTTTTTCTTCTAAGGTGTCCAGCATACAGGATACATTATGATGTTATATTTTAATAGATCAGACCTTTTCGGACATGTCAATACCAGTTATGTGTATCCTTTTTTATTTAATTTTTTTTTTTTGTAAAATGGGAAACTATATATATATTATTTTTTTTACTTTAACTTTGAGTCCCCCTAGGGCACTTCACCACCAGGGGGAGCGATCATTTATGCACCCTAATGCATTGCAATACAATGCATTAAGGTGTACAAAGAGGGCGGTTTTACTACTTCCTGTTTGAGGCAGAAAAACAGAAGACCTGGTGGTGATAGAAGCCTTCACAACGCTTCCAGCTGTCATTTTACCCGATCGGGATCCTATACTTGCCTATAGCCTGCCTTGCTTGACCTATACCCTGCCTATAGCCTGCCTAGGGGACCTATACCCTGCCTATAGCCTGCCTAGGGGACCTATACCCTGCCTATAGCCTGCCTAGGGGACCTATACCCTGCCTATAGCCTGCCTAGGGGGACCTATACCTGCCTATAGCCTGCCTAGGGGGACCAATACCTGCCTATACCTGCCTATAGTCTACCTAGGGGACCTATACCCTGCCTATACCTGCCTATAGCCTACCTAGGGGGACCTATACCCTGCCTATACCTGCCTATAGCCTGCCTAGGGGGACCTATACCTGCCTATAACCTGCCTAGGGGGACCTATACCTGCCTATGGGGGCAATTACCTGCCTATGAGGATCTATATCTGCCTATAACGACCTATACCTGCCTATAACCTTCCTATGGGGGCAATTAACAGCCTATAACCTGCCTATGGGGGACATTAAACTGCCTATACATGCCTATAACCTGCCTATGGGGGACATTAAACTGCCTATACCAGCCTATATCTGCCTATGGGGGACATTAAACTGCCTATACCAGCCTATATCTGCCTATGGGGGACATTAAACTGCCTATACCTGCCTATGGGGGACATTAAACTGCCTATGTAATTTTAGTGGTATCTATTTTTATTTTTAAAATTCACCAGTAGCCGTTGCGTTTTCCACCTTAGGCTTATACTCGAGCCAATAAGCTTTCCCGGTTTTTGTGGCAAAAGTAGGTGCCTCGGCTTATGTTCGGGTCGCCTTATACTCGAGTATATACGGTACATCTTGTCCCGCAAAATAAAAGCCCTCATATGTCTATGTAGGTGGAAAAAGAAAAAAGTTCTAGCTTTTGAAAGACTAGCAGGAAGAAAACTAAAAGGGCCATATGATTATTATTTACCAAGAAGGGGTAAATAATAGTGATGAGCGATTGTGTCAACAATCGTTATCGAAACGATATCGGCAATTATCATGCCGATAGTCGATTATCGCCGATGACCATTAAAGTCTATGGGAGAGAAACAACAGCTTCATTCTTACACCCAAACAGGTGAGGAGAAGCTGGAATTAATATCCTCAACAGTAAACTGGATACATGCTACATCTTAGGCAAGACAATTAGGCAACAAGAGTCACAGAAAAAAAATCACAGACCATTCACTATCCCTGTCCTGTACTAGAGCATGACCCTTAAACCTGCATGACCCACAAATTAAAAAGTGCCAGAAGGCAGTATGATTTGAACCATCATTTTAGTTGAACTGGACATTTGACTATCCCTTTCCTGGACCACAGCATGACCCTTAAATCTACATGACCCACAGATTAAAAAGTGCTGGAAAAAGGAGTCTTTGAACCAGCATCTTAGTTCAACTGGACATTGACTATACCTCTCTATACCTGACTAAACTGGACATTGACTGTACCACAGCATGACCCTCAAACCTGAGTGAAATAGATGTATTTAAAAGTTATATGGATTACATATGGCGGGTTTGGCACCACTGACAACAGGCAGCAGTTACTATGAAATATCTGTAACCCAATTTGCGTACAAGGGGGCTATTGGCAAAAAACTGGGGCACACAGACACCAATAGAAATGCAAAAACAAAAGGGACAATTTCACCTCAGGTAGGAGGTCTGCTGGCCACAAAGTGTTAAAAAAAATTGCTATTTCCATGTGAGTTAAGGACAGAAGAGACTAGGCTGCACAACAAACACTCTCCTTTCCGACCCCCCAGCCCCCACCCCAATTGGCTGTACACAGCACCAGATTTCTTTCCAAGTCTCTCTCTAACTAAATCAGAACTTAATTTCACTTATCTAACTATATCCTAAGCTTCACAACTACAAGGATGGTTTTCTGTATAAAAGAAGACGGTCTCTCTGAGCTGTGACAACTTTTACTACTTCCAGCAGCATCTTATCATGGAACCACCACACAGGTCATGTGACCATGGTATCCAGGTAACAGTAGTGTATGGAGCAGCAGAACTTCTCCAGTATTACTACCACCAGCAGCGTCTTATCATGTGACCACCACACAGGTCATGTGACTCTGGTATCCAGGTAACAGTAGTGTATGGAGGAGCAGAACTTCTCCAGTATTACTACCCCCAGCAGCGTCTTATCATGTGACCACCACACAGGTCATGTGACTCTGGTATCCAGGTAACAGTAGTGTATGGAGGAACAGAACTTCTCCAGTATTACTACCTCCAGCAGCATCTTATCATGTGACCACCACACAGGTCATGTGACTCTGGTATCCAGGTAACAGTAGTGTATGGAGGAGCAGAACTTCTCCAGTATTACTACCTCCAGCAGCGTCTTATCATGTGACCACCACACAGGTCATGTGACTCTGGTATCCAGGTAACAGTAGTGTATGGAGCAGCAGAACTTCTCCAGTATTACTACCTCCAGCAGCATCTTATCATGTGACCACCACACAGGTCAAGTAACAGTAGTGTATAGAGGAGCAGAACTTCTCTGCTATTACTACTTCTAGCAGTTTCTTATCATATCTGTCAGTTTCTGTGGAGAAGCCGCTCACATTCTTTTCTTGCCTCATTTTATTTCCATTAACGTACATCTATTAACAACATGACTTCCTCTAAAGAGACAGCAGATATACAAGTAAATTCTTATAGTAAAGAAGTTGCTGGAATAACCATTTTAATATACCAACATTATTCCTATTCGGTTCCCCCATAGATGTCATATAACCCTGCGGCTAATTGACTGCCAGGAGGTCACATGACACCATGTTTACTCCATACAGTGGCTCGATGGAAGCCATTACTATGGATGGGAATATAGACTGTACCATTTTCTTTATTTCTAGATAGGGGCCTGCTGCATTGGTATAAAAGAGATACAGAGGCAGGACTTTTAATACATATATATATTAAAAATGGTGTGATTTCCTATGATGAAGGTAATCAATAAAAACAATATAAAGTGGACAATCCCTGCATTTCCTGATGTGAACAATGGGTCTCATTTATCAAAACAGTCTAACCGAAAGACTGTCCTTGTTGCCCATAGCAACTGATCAGAGCTCAGCTTTTGTTTCTCCAGAACAGTATGAGAAATAAAAGCTGAGCTGTGATTGTTTGCTCCATTATACCTCCAATATACTATATGCAAAAAATGGTAGCGCCATTCAGATGAGATTTTTCTGAGACTGTTACAATATTTAGAGTCACTAGAGGGAGACCCCAGTTAAGTAACCTTATTCATTAACCAGAGCGGACAATATGACTGGGTTAACCTAAATGACATTTATAACTGACTATACGCCATGCCTATATGAATGCTACCAAAAGCTACTCAAACATGGCCTACCCATAACTTCCATAGACCTCATGTAATTAGCTTGTGACTATAGGTACATTACGAATATGCCACTGCATACACTTAAATACTGGGGTGGGGTATACAGTCTTTTGTAGATGCAAACATATCTTAACATAGACTATTGCATCTGTGCATTTCACTGAGAATTGTGTAATCCTTGATTTCCGATGTGGTGGTGCTGTAGGGGAATGGAACATTTGCTTTCAGCTCCCCACATAGATCATCGTTAATCACTGGGGATGCATCAGTGGGACACCCTTTGATCAGCTGATGGTTGGTTGACCCTTCTAATAAAAAGACATTGTTCAGAACAGATGACCCCTTTAACATATTTCTCATGTAGGTTGATATAAAGGTGTGACAGATAATAATTTCCGCTTCTTTCTCCATGTAGCTGGCTGGCGCAGAATGAATGTGGGTCAGCTTTCCGCTTACCTTCTGCTTCTTAAATTCTATCTTCAAACCATGGTATTAGCAGTAAATTGACTTTCCCTGCAATGCTTCTGCCTGAGACATTACATTTTAAAAGCTTTTGTCTTTCATCATTTCCAGACTTCTGTTGGTTTTTCTCATGCAGCGGGTCAATTGCAAATTTTCTTAGCTAGAGCTAATAGAAGCATCTTATACATTTTCATGTCTGCACCTGAACAGACTATAAAATACTTCATGTTTTCATTAAAGGGGTTCTGCTATCATCCCACGTTTATTTTTTAAAGTCACAGACAAATGTAGAAATTGAAAATGCACATTGCACAAACATCCATCTCCTATGAATTCCACCTATTACAGAAAACAAAGAGCTAAAATATAACTTTTAATATCAAATCCTAAAAGTTAAAACTCCAAAAATGAGAAAGTTGACGCTGAAGCCAAATACTGTACATGCATCCAAGTATAAAGCATTCCCAACCAGGTACTCTGAATGGAACCTTGAGTACAAAGTATAAACACCTACATAAACAAATCACTGTTCAAAAGATTCAATTATAAATCACAGATGTTTATTTATGCGACCCTCTAGATGATGATCCATAGTGTCTCTTTTGTTTAGAGTGTCAAGTCCAAAACTCCAGATGTACTGTATGTGTATATATATATATATCTGTAAAGCTAGCCTAGCTAAAGAATATATACTCTGTCTCTAAAAACAAAAAGGTTCACATCAACAGATACCCAAGGCTTAACAAAAACACCCAATGCATAATGAAATCCAACGCATTTCACTGTTTCAATAAATCCGGCTCATCAGAGGGCTATAACGAAGGAGGTGTGTGATGTATACATCCTCCTAAAAAGTAAACAATACCCTATACTATATATATGGGTTCACCCTTTTCAAAATGTACGTATATCATCATGACTCAACCTTGCAGAATGATGGCAGAAGAACCGGTCCAGCATATCATACCATGTGACCATTCGTGTCACAATAAAAACTAAACTTCTCAGTTGCCTTCCTTGCTTTCTTCTGGGTGCAGATACAGGGCAGCCACTGGTAACTGTGTATGCGCTACCTGATAACTGGGGCCAACTAGGTATAACAAAACAATCGTATATGTTAACTTATGGTGTCAGATCTATGGAGAAACCTGTTTTGTGATACTATTTGCTAAGATTAATAATATTTTTTTACAACTGTTAGAATGGAGTGTGTTTGTAATTATTGGTATTACCCCTTTAATGGTTTTAAGATTCCTGTATAACCCAGTCTAATGTAAGACATCTTTTATAATAATGATAAATGTGATCAAAACAAACACAACCGCTGTAATCCTGCAGAGCAATGTAGAAACATTGTGACTGCTTAATGATTTTATTAATGATATCACCTTGGCACATGGTTAGCTTGTCAGCATGACATGCCAAGCTATTACTTGCTTTCTGTACAAGCTGTTGTCCTAACACTTTGATACCTGTAAAGTGCTCCGTGTCTGATGTGACTCATCCAAGCTATTTGTAAAAAAAAAAGCAATACGTTAATTGATGACAAAGTGAAATGATGAATTTCTCACCCGTCTGACTCTCCAGTGAAACCAAACCCCTAAAAGAGTATTTGTCTTACAATGTACAGTTGAAACCAGAAGTTTACATTCACTATATAAAAAGACACATGCATGTTTTTCTCACTACCTGACATGAAATCAGAATAAACCTTACCCGTTTTAGGTCAATTAGGATTACCAAAATTATTTATATTTGCCAAAGGCATTTTTATTACTTTCTGCAAAGTTAACAGTTTACATATATTTTAGTAGTATTTGGTAGCATTGCCCTTAAACTGTATGAAGTTTTGGATATTCTTCCATAAACTTCTCACAATAGTTGGTAGGAATTTTGGCCCATTCCTCCTGACACTGGTGTAACTGAACCATGTTTGTAGGTCTCCTTGCTCGCACCTGCCTTTTCAGCTTAGCTCATACATTTTCAATAGGATTGACATCAAGACTTTGTGATGGCCACTCCAAATTATTGACTTGGTTATCCTTAAGCCACTTTGTAACCAGTTTGGCAGCATGCTTCAGATCATTGTCCATTTGGAAGACCTATTTACGCCCAAGCTTTAACTTTATGGGTGATGTCTTGAGATATTGCTTCCGTATTGGCACATAATCTTCTATCCTTATGATGCCATCTATTTTGTGAAGTGCATCAGTTCCTCCTGCAGCAAAACAACACTACAACATAGTTACATAGTTAGTATGGTCGAAAAAAGACACGTATCCATCAAGTTCAACCAAGGGTGGGGAAAATGTGGGTGAAGGGAGAGAGACAAGAATTTCAAGCCCAGCCACCCCACCAGACTTCTACTCACCTCTTCATAAAAACAGATCAGGTTGGTCTGACAGCTTCTATCCTTTTTAAAACCATGCTGGCAATCATATATAATATTGTATTCTGCAACATATTCCTGTGTATAATTTCTTATTAGCACCTCAAAAATTTTCATAAATTAGATGTTAAACTTACTGGTCTATAATTACCTGGGCAAGCTTTGGAGCCTTTTTTGAAGATGGGAATTACATTAGTCTTGTGCCAGCCTCCTGGCACTATAAAAGTCACCAGAGAATCTCTAAATATCATATACAGGGGCACACCATTAACCGAGCTGATCTCTTTGAGAACTCTTGGGTGTAAGCCATCTGGGCCTGGAGCCTTTTTCACATTCAGTTTATTTAACTTGGCTTGGACCATATCTACACTCAGCCAATAAATTATATCAGATGATGTATTAACAGTACTGGCACCACCTACATTCACACTGTGCCCACCCCCATTAGCTCTAGCACTGCTCCCATTAGTACTGACACCACCAACATCCACACTGGGCCTGCCCACATCAGCTGCTTTCTCCTCGTTCGTATATACAGAGCTGAAGAACCTATTTAGTACCTCTGCCTTCTCCTTATCCCCAGTGACCAGCTCCCCATCACAGGTTTTTAAGGGTCCTACATGCTCAGACTTTGGCTTTTTGGCATTTATATGCTTAAAGAATTTATTTTGGTTTTTCTTGCTGTCCTTGGCCACCTGCCTTTCATTTTGTATCTTAGCTGCTTTAATCACTTTTTTATAGATTTTATTAAGCTCTTTGTAATTTTCAAAGGCTGATGCCGACCCTATTTTCAAATGCCCTTTTTTTATTGTTTATTGCCCTTTTAACAGAAGGTAGAAGCCACGTTGGATTTAGTTTTAATCGCCTATACTTGTTACCCATAGGAATACATTTTGCTATAAATCTCCCAAGAGTATATTTAAACCCCTCCCATTTGGCTTCTACATCACTATTTGCCAATAGCTGCTCCCAGTCTATGTCCTGTATTGCTTCCATCAATAAGGGGAAATTGGGCCTTTTAAAATGAAATGTTTTTGCCTTCCCGCTCTGTGTTTCTTTTTTCCAGTTTATACTAAGATGAATTATATTGTGGTCACTGTTATCTAGATTTTCAGAAACAGTGAATGCTCCAACAAGTTCTAGTTGGATCCTCCACAAACTGTCCCATAAAATTATCCTGTAACAGATTGAGGAACTTCCTTCCCTTTACAGTTGATGTAGAATTGTTAACCCAGTCAATGTCTGGGTAATTAAAGTCGCCCATTATTACCACTATACCCATCTGTGCTGCCCGCTCCATTGTTTATATCACTTCTTCTATCTCTTCAGTGATACTCCCCTGAATAAGCAGATACGCGAAACGCGCATCAGGAATCCATTCACATGTGTGTCTCTGATTAACTCAAATGTTGCCAATAAACCCGAATCAGAAGCTTCCAAAGACATGACATCATCATATGGGCGCCCCACATTGTTTAAAGGCATAGTAATCCTAGTGTATGTAAACTTTTGACTTTGCATAAAGTAATAAAAATGCCTTAAAAAATTCTCTATCTCTCATTATTCTGGTATTTGGCAAATATAAATCATTTTGGTAATCCTAACTGACCTAAAACGGTTAATGTTTATTCTGGTTATGTCATAATGTTTACTATTTTATGTTAGATAGCGAGAAAAAACATGTATATGTGTTTTTATAGTGTATGTAAACTTCTGGTTTCAATTGCATATGCAGTACCTAACCAGAAGGACGTCTCCTAAAGATTTTCTTCACATAAAACAAGTGTATACTTACATTCTATGTAGATTACATGTTCTGTGAAAGCAGTGGGCACTGTGAGATATGACTACATGAGTTTAGAAGAATATATACCAGACACCAGAAACTGTCATTTTCATCAAAATGTTTTATTGTACACCAATTGTCACCAGCATACATATACCAACCAAAAGTATCAAATATGAAGATGAAAACCTTATCCAATAAAATTGGTATGATAACCTTCGGACATTAATTGAAAGGGGTTTTCTGGTTTGCAGACAAGAAATAGCTGCAGTTCCTTATTAAAAGAAAAAAAAAAAACCTATGGTCACCTTCATCTAATCCTGTGTTCCAGCACTGCATCTCCATCTGATTTCTTCTTTATGAGGGGCTTACTACTATTTTTTTCTACAAATCAGAAAAGCCCTTTTTACACTTGATTAATATATAATCTTTCTGCCTATATGGATCACTTATCCCAGCCACTGGCAAAAAGAGTGTCAGTAAATGAACCATAAGTGCATAATTGTTCAATTAAAAGAGATCACTGGACTTACAACACTCTTTGTAATCATTAATACAGTTATCAATGGATTATTATCTACCACTGCTCCACAAAAAGGATCAAAGATTTTTCAGGTTGCCTGTGCAGTCTGGGAGAACACGACATATACTTCCAGTCATTCCCCACCAGTACCCGCTATTCCCAGAGTACCATTAACCAATTTAATATCTCCACAACAAGACCAAAGAACCAACATCGGTTTAGGATTTGTTCCACAATCTCACGTGGACTTTATTTCCGGAAATGTTCATGTAAGCCCTGACTCTAGATAAGACCCTAACTAATCTATCTATAGGCCTAACCAATGTCTCTATCAAGATGGCGTGCACGCTCACCGACCTGGGTTTTCCTTGGCCAATTTCCAATCACTGGTTTCGGACGGGGTTTCCTTCTGTCAACATCTGATGTCGCAGATGACATTCAATCCGCTTTAACACTTCTCCTCTAACTGCGATTAGACAGCTGATACCTCCCTCTGATTTCAACAGGTTTCAGTCCCCGTCATACACACCCACAGCTGTACTTCTGATTAGCAGGAAAGTTCCTGAGAGAGAGTAATGATGTGTTTCTCTTGCAGCTTTGCTGAACTTCTCTCTCTGACACTCTGACTCACTGAGCAGACCGAGCAGCTAACAGACTATTTTTTATTTAACAATGTCTCTAACTATGGTTACAGCTTCTCCTCTGTCAGCTTCTCTGATTGGACAGCAGTACAGATCTTTCCAGAACTGGCTGTAGAATGTGATAACTCTTTAACTGCTGCATAATCACATGTTTAAGTAAACACTTGACTTTTCTATATCACAGGGGCATTTAACTCTTTAACACATATCAAAACTTCAGAACACAATGCATGCAACATCAATACGCCCCAAAAAGACATGGGGCCGTCAAACCACCCACAAGCTAACCCCAGACAAGACAGAAGTGCCAATGCAGGCACCACACTGACACAGACAAAGACACAATGGAAGCAAAGATACAGACATGGGATGGAGGTCAAGGAACAGACACAGGATGAAGACCAAACAAGACACAGAACAGAAAAGACAGAAACAGACTAGGACTACAAGGAAGACAACAGGTAAGCTAGGAGCTCAGACAGGCAAGGAGCACAAGCAAGCAAGGAACTCTGACAAATTAAAAGCACATACAAGCAAGGAACATACAACCGACCAGGAGCATCAGACCAGTTAGGATACAGGGATCAAACAACAAAACATCAGCAGGAACACAAAAATAGCTAGGAACAGAAACATGGCAACCCCACAAAAGGCAGGCCACCATGACCAGAGCCAGGTAAATACAATGACTGAGGCCCAGAGAAGTGGGAGAGAGCGCTTAATAAAGCCCCAGGTGAAAGGTGATTGGCTAGAGAAGCCACAACCAGCTGAACTTACACAGGAATAAATAACAGCAGAATAGGGCTGTGCCTCCCCTAGTAACCCGGAGGAACAGAGGCGGCCGCATAGTGCACACAGCAAGGTCAACACAAGCAGGAAAATCCACATGGCAAATGCAAGGTAGGTTGCAAGTGAGTGAGAGCACATCGTCATCACAATTTTCTTTATCCTGCCTCCCAAAAAATATACTAAAAGAGGATCAAACAGTCCTAAAATAGTACCAATGAAAATGTCAACTGATCTTGCAAAAAACAAGCCACTATATAGCTTGGTATACAGAAAAATCAAAAGTTATGGCTCACAGACTGTAGCAATGCAGACTTTTTAAAACAAAAGTGTTTTTATCGTGTAAAAACAGTAAAACATAAATCTATAAATATGCTATCACTGTAACAATATCAACCTGCTAAGTAAAGTTAACACGCCATTAATGTCACAATGCGACCCCTGTAAAAAATAAAAAACATTACCAGGAGTGTTCTTTTTTTTTTTTTTCATTCTGCCTTCCAAAAATGCATTAAATGGCGATGAAAAAGTCATGTGTCCCTCAAACCAGCACCAATAGAAATGCAAACTCATCCCACAAAAATAAAGTCCTTATAGAGCTCTGTATACAGAAAAATAAAAAAAGTTTTTGCTTTCCGAATATGATGATATAAAAAAAGCAATTTTTTACAAAACACATTGCTATGGTGTAAAAGTAGTATAACATAAAAAGCTATATAAAATTGATACAATTGTAATTGTACCCACCTGTATAGTACAGTTATCCTGTTATCTATAATACATGGCAAATGCTGTAAAAATGAAACCCCCCCAAAAAAATAGCCTAATGCTAAAAAAAGCCTGTAAAACGCTTGTGGGGCCAAAATGCTCAGTATACTCCTAGATGAATTCCCTGAAGGGTGTTGATTCAAAAATGGGATGACTTCTGGAAGGTTTCACATGTTTTGGTACTTTAGGGACTGTGCAAATGCAACATGGCAAAGTTTGCAAAATTAAGTCTTATTAAGGGTGTTTATTAAGTTTTAGAACTTTAGGATGTCCGCAAACCTGTAATGGCGCCTAAACAATATCCTAATGAAAATGAGATCCAAAATTCCGGTAGGTCTTCCTCCTAATCTGGGGCTTGTGGATGAGTCAAATAATGCACTACAGCCACATATGGGAAATCTTTAAAAACAACTGAATCAGGGTAATCAATACTGAGTTACTTTCCCTGATAGCAACTGCAGTGTTTCAGTGAATAATTAATTACAATCTGAAGAAAAAAAAAAGAAATTTTGAAATTTTACCTCCACTTTGCATTTTTTCCCTTGAAACACTAGGTTAACAAACCACCTAAATTTTATTTTGAATACTTTAAGGGGTGCAGTTTCTTAGATGGAGTTATCTATGGGGGTGTTTTGGATACAGGTTTCTCAAAGTCACATCAGAACTGGTCTGGCCCTAAAACAAAACTGTGTTGCAAATTTTCTTGAAAATGTGAAAAATTGCTACTAAATTTCTAAGCCCCCAATGTTTTTCTTGTTAAATAAAAAGACGTTTAAAAAATGATGCCATCATAAAGTAGACATATGGTAGATGCTAGCTATAAACTATTTTGTGTGGTAGAACTATCTGCCTGACACAGAATTTTTTAAACTTTGAAAATGCAAATGTTTCCAAATTTTCATGACATTTAGATATTTTTTGTACCAAAATGTATTACTATTTTTATGCTTAAATCCTATTTCATTTGGCCAATTTCTTACAGTTCTGTCAAGAACCCTGACAGAGTGCTTTGAGTTTTGTATCCTGACATGCTGACCACTTTTTTGGTCTACCCCAATTTTTGTTCTTCAAACTACCCCTTTTTTTATACACAGCACACTAGGAACAACCAACATCTTTTGCTACACCCCCATGTTGGATTTCTATTTTGAATGAAGTTATAATCCTTTCCATTGCTTTAACTAATCACTTTCTCATTAGGGTCATGTTATCTTTAATAAAGTGAAGTCCAAATATTATATTTTAAAAATCCGAATACTCACTACGGTCTGGAAGCACTCAGTCATCAAAACTTAGACTAATGTGTATGTCTAAACTGCTTAAAATTTAAAATTCCAAGTCTATACATCATTGCTGCTGTGTACTGATCTCCATGGCAACTGTTAGTCACTACGCGACCAGGCATAGTGAAGTCACGGGCAGTCCTGGAAATCTGTTAGACTTTCGGGGCTGTCAGGTAAGTCATCAGCAGCCATGATCGCATGGCAAACTTAATTGTTTACAGCAGCTAAGGGGTTAATTGCCCATGGCCAGAGGGAGCTCCGGCCGCGGGTAATGCAGCATGAGGCCAGCTGCAATAAACAGCTGGTCCCATGTTTCGATTGTGTGAGCCCCGCTTGTGAGCCTGGACCCATACGTCCATTTGCAGGAAGAGAATGGGTACTTCCAATGTCAGGAAGGGGTTTAAACTGCTCACCAAGCTGTTGATTTGCTGCAAACTAGTTAGAGTTCAAAAAAGTATAAAACTTTGTGAGCAGAAGTCTTCATAATGGTGAAATCATATTTATTAAAAAATAGTAAAAGGTCCAAATAGACATTAAAGAGAAAGTTCACATGCTTATGCATGGTCCTTGGTCACAGAACACATTAAAAGTGAACCCCTAGGTATTTATATTACACATGAGAACCATTCAATGGGGAGTGGTATAGAATGACAAAGTGTTAACCCTTTGTTATGTAACTTAGTAAAGATGCATGTGGAGCAAAGGCACAAATACACACATGAGCTATTATTAATGAACAAAAATCAGTTTGTAGAACTACTATAAATTTCTTTTAAAATTCATGCCTTTGGGTATTTGAGTTCCTAAAGTGGTGATCCAGAAAGCTCCCCTTGCACTTTTTCTAGACCCAAAAAAGAAAAGGATTTTAAATCCAATTGTGTTGCTTGTGTCTGGAGGGCCCTGACAAATTAATAGACTTGTTTCTAATATCTGCGATGTATTCCACTATTCGTATTTTTATTTTTCTAAGGCAATGTTCACACGGCTTATTGCCGACGTAATTGCGGGGACGGATTTCGCCCCCTAAATTACGGCGGCTGCCGTGCAGCGGGGGCGGGGCAGGGGGCCGGCAGCTCGCCGGCCCCATAGACAGTCATTGTACACGGCGCGTACATGCCGTAAATAATTGACATTTAACCCATAGTTCTCTATGAGAACTGTGGATTACCGTAATACCTGGGACTGATTTCAGCCGTATTGGAGCGCAAATACAGTGCTCAATACGGCTGAAATCAGTCCCAAAATAAGCCGTGTGAATATGCCCTAATAGTGCATCTTATATATGTGAGGTCGCATGATTTGCAGTATATAGCCTACACAATATATTTAGAATTGCAGTTGATGAAACTATTTATAGTATATGTTTGAATTTTTTTAGTATCAGAAAATATTTTGCCATTTGACACATTGCATATATACTGCTCCCACATTTGTAGAAACCCTTTTGGAAAAGACACATTATCATTAGTTTTAATAGTGAAATAACTTGGAGATAAATCATCCCTAAAGGTGCAATTTCTTCTTGGAACAACAGTAACACCCTGTGAAATATTGTAATGGATCAGAGCATGCCCTTTTATCCCTAATATACTCTCCTATTAGCATAGTCGTGGTGGTATATTGAGTATGGCCATTATCTGCCTATTAGAACTATGTCTAAAAAATACTGGTGCATTCTTCTTGGCATGGCGTTGCACAGACTCTTTTGTCAAACACAGCACAGAAGTGTCTAAAAATGGTCTATAAGTCAGAATAAATTTGGAATGAATCATGTATGCCAATATTGTAGGGCAAACTGCTTCAGAATTCTGCCCCAATTGCAATAGTAAATGTGCTTCAATGTGTGTAATTTCGAGTGTTCCAGTTAAAGGGGTTTTACCATCATAGACTTTGATGACATAACGCTAATACATGCCATCAGTCTGATAGGTACAGTTCCTACCTCTGAGATCCGCACCTATTTTGGGAACGGGAACCTGAAAGTTACACCGCAGACTGGAGCCCTGACCACGCTTGTGCGTGGCTCTCCATTCTGTTCTGTGGGAGTTCTGAGTAAAGCCATGCGGTATGTTCGCCTCTACTCAGAAATCCCATACAACAGAATGTGAGGACAACCCCAATAAGGATAAAAATGTTGTGGTGTTGGTCAAGGCTCACGCTCAATTTTTTTGCAATATATCTTATTTAGATTATGCTGTTTGATAAATTTTAAGAATTTTTAACATTGTTTTTTTTTTTTTACCATCCAGGCCCAGACTGGCAATCTATCGGGCCTCTGTTCTGTCGGGCAGAGGCCTGGTGGGCTGTTTTGCATGTGAGCTGCTTGACATAGCCACACAAGTAAAAATGCAGATGGATCTGAACTGCACTGTACTGATACTAACTCTAGAGTCAGTGACAGTTCTCAGCAGGACCCTTATATCAGCAGGTCAGATCACCACAAAATGCTAGTTCCCCTCCTGTTTCTATCATTGAGGCAGCAGGGGAGCAATCACGATAAATTCCTTAACTTCTTTTAATAGGGGAATATAGGGACTGCCTGATATAAGCCATCATGGCTAGTAATGATCAGTATTGATAGTTTGAGCTGACATACAGCCCACAGTATCCATACAAATAATTATTAGCCCTGGGAATCATTTTGCCCACCACCCTTGTCATCCCCAGTAGTCATCCCTGCAAGAGTCAATGGAGGGATGGTATGACTTACTGTAAGCACTGCAGCTCGTGCAGGTGTCAAATGAATCCTACAGAAGTGTATGTCGACTGTATAGGTGTTCCCCTCCAAATCCTCTGTATTCAGACCCTTTGTTGTGACACCATATTTAACAGCGTCCAATTTTTTTCCCGATCCTCCTTAAAATGGTTTTTTTTTGTCCCCTATTGGAGTCCAAGGTTTTTTTAATTAAACTGATTGGACTTTATTAGGAAAAGGGACATACCTGTTTTAAAAAGACCTCACACGCAAGGGACAAGTCAGCGCCATAAGAAAAAGGGCAAGGAACTGCCCAAGGAGCCAGAAAGAATTGGGCAAGGGACAGATCTGGCCAAAATTACCAGGCCTTCTAGGGTGGGCGGGGGCCCACGCCCGGGGGGCCCAGGGCCCGCTCCCCCCGCGGGGGCACCGCGACCCCCCCCCCTTTCCGCCTTGAGGATCGCCCCTGACTCTGGCGAACTGTTTTATAACAGTCCGCAAACCACCGCTAAGGAGGAGGCGGGGCATCTTCCCCTGACCCTCCCCTGTACACTTGCAGGGGCGCCGGCTTTCCCGCGCACCCTGCGACACTGGGTCTCCTTGGTCGGCAGCTCCCTCCGAGGGAAACTTGGGAGCGACGGCATGAACAGCGTGACGGCGCTTACACAGCTCCAGCCCGGGCTGGGACCGCGGACCCAGGGAAGTACTTATTGTTATTTTTGAATTATTTTCAGGGGGATCACTGGGTACAAGGGGGGCATTACTGGCTACAAGGGGGATCACTGGCTACGGGGGCATCACTGGCTACAGGGGCATCACTGCTACCCAGGGGGGGCATCACTGGGTACAGGGGCCTCTTCTGGCGTCAGGGGGCATCTACTGGCTACAAGGGGGCATCTACTGGCTACAAGGGGGCACTACGGCACAAGGGGCATCTACTGGCTACAAGGGCAAAAAACTGGCTACAATGGGGGGTCCTGTCTACAAGGGGGGCCACTGGATACAGGGGGCATCTACTGGCTACAAGGGGGGGATCTAGTGGCTACACGGGGGGCATCTACTGGAAAAAAGGGGCATCCTGGCACAGGGGCATCACGGCACAGGGGGGGGGATCACTGCTACAAGGGGGGATCCCCGGGGTACAAGGGGTCACACTGGGAACATGGGGGGGATCACTGGCTACAAGGGCATAACGGCTACAGGGCATCACGGCAAAGGGGGGGGGCCTTCACTGCTAAAGGGGGGGACCTGGCTACAGGGGCATTCTGGGTACAGGGGGGGGTCACTGCTACAAGGGGCATATACTGCTAAGGGGGCCATCTACTGGCTCAAGGGGGCATCACTGGCTACAGGGGGGATATACTGGGTACAATGGGGCATCTACGTCACAAGGGGGAACCACGGCTACAGGGGGGAAACCCTGACTACAAGGGGCTCACTGCCCCACAAGGGGGGCTCTACGCCTACAGGGGGGGATCACTGGCTACAGGGGGCATCACGCTACAAGGGGGCATCCCCTGCTACAAAAAGGGGGGCATCACTGGGTACAGGGCATTACTGGCTACAGGGGCACTACTGCTACAAGGGGGGGAATACTGGCTACAGGGGGATCACGGCACAAGGGGCATCTCCTACAAGGGGACTCTGGGTACAGGGGGGACACTGGCTACAATGGGGAATCTACTGTCTACAAGGGGGCATCACGACACAGGGCATCACTGGCTACAAAGGGGGCACTACTGCCTACAGGGGACTACTGGCTACAAGGGGGATCACTGGCTACAGGGGGGGGCATACGGGACAAGGGGGGCATCACTGGGGTACAAGGGGGGATACTGCTACAAAAGGGCATCACTTTTCAAAATGGGGGCATCTGGCTACAGGGGGATCACTTTTTTTAAAGGGGGGGGGTTTTAAGGCTACAAGGGGCATTACGGCTACAGGGGGGGGACTACGGCTACAAGGGGGCACTACTCTACTGGGGGGGCATCTCTGCTACGGGCATATACTGGCTACAATGGGGCATCTACTGTCTACAAGGGGGCACCACTGGCTACAGGGGGGACCCGACTACAGGGGGGGATCACTGGCACAAGGGGCAAACCCCGGGTACAAGGGGGGGACACGCCCAAAAAGGGGCACACGGCTAAAAAGGGGCATCACTGCACAGGGGGCATGTAAATGGCTACAGGGGCATGAAATGGGTAAAAGGGGGGGGATGTACGGGGTACAGGGGCTGTACTTCACAGGGGGATGAAGGGTACAAGGGGGGCATCACTGGGTTTCAGGGGGGGCTACGGGGTACAAGGGGCACACAAGCTGAGGGGGCAAAATACTGGGTACAGGGCGCATCAAATGGGGGGAAGAGGGCTACTACCGGGAAAAGGGGGCTACTACTGGCACAGGGGCAAAAACATGCTACAGGGGCTACACCTGCACAAGGGGGATATTACATGGGACCATAGGGGGGTGCAAATAAAGGGGGGTTTGTATAGAGATAGAATTGTAGGAAATGCTGATAAAGGGGAGGGGCTTAAGATATTTTTTTTGTAAAAATTTTTCAGTGAAGATTTGGGGGAGTCGTCTGGCGTCCTGGGACAGAGGAAAGAAGAAGAAGAGAAAGAGAACAACTTTCAAGACCTCCTGGAGTCACTAATATAACTTTACTGTAATCATTTAAAGTCTGCAAGCCTGTTACAACTGGTATCTACACTGTAAAAGGTCACGTAGGCCGGAAAAATTATGTATAAAAGGGTTTGTATTCTAAAAGGCATTTTTTATTTTTCATCACTAGTGGTGATAAGTGGGAATTTTTGCGGGATTTTGGGGTCATATGTGGTCAGGGTTGTGGTATTTTCCGTCACTGGTGCTGGGATAAGGGTCTTAGTAGGAATTGGCCATTTTTCTGGATTCTGGGTTTTGTAGCATGTTTTTTGGTAACGATGCCATTTTTTTAGTAGTTGTATACATAGCACATTGTGTCAAAGTTTGTTGTATATTTTAGATTTGGCTGATGGGGATGCAATGTGTCGCACTGGGGCGCCATCTGTTAAGGGGGGGGGGGGGATTTTTTCACCCCACCCTGTGTGGAATTTAGCCTAGGAACGACCCTGAAGGTTACAAACGAATTTCTGCAGCACTCAAGGTTCCTAAGAGCACAGTGGCCTCCATAATCCTAAAATGGAAGAAGATTGGGATGACCACAACTCTTCGTGGGAGAAGAGACTTGGTGAGAGAGGTAAAGATGAACCCCAAGATCTCTGTGGCCGAGCTCCAGAGATACAGTAGGGAGATGGAAGAAAGTTCCACAAAGTCAACTATCACTGCAGCCCTCCACCAGTCAGGGCTTTATGGCAGAGTGTGCCGATCATAGCATCTCCGCAGAGCAAGATATATGAAAGTCCACATACAGTTTACAAAAAAACACATGAAGTACTCCCAGACTATGAGAAATAAGATTCTCTGGTCTGATGAGAGGAAGATTGAACTTTTTGGTGTTAATTCTAAGTGGTATGTGTGGAGAAAACCAGGCACCGCCCAATACAATCTCAACAGTGAAACATGGTGGTGGCAGCATCATGCTATGGGGGTATTTTTCAGCTGCAGGGACAGGACCACTGGTTGCAATTGAAGGAAAGATGAATGCAGCCAAGTACAGAGCTAGCCGGGATGAAAACCTCTTCCGGAGTGCTCTGGACCTCAGACTGGGCCGAAGGTTCGTCTTCCAACAAAACAATGACCAAAAGCACACAGCTAAAATAACAAAGCAATGGCTTCAGAACAACTCTGTGACCATTCTTGACTTGCCCAGCCAGAGCCCTGACTTAAACCCAATTGAGCATCTATGGAGAGACTTGAAAATGGCTGTCCACCAACATTCACCATCCAACCTGAGGGAACAGGAGAGGATCTGCAAGGAAGAATGGAAGAGGATTCCCACAATCAGGTATGAAAAACTTGTTGCATCATTCCCAAAAAGACTCATGGCTGTAGTAGCTCAAAAGGGTGCTTCTACTCAATACTGAGGCAAAGGGTCCGGATACTTAAGACCATGTGATATTTCAGTTTTTCTTGTTTAATAAATTAGCAAAAATATCTACATTTCTGTTTTTTTCTTTCAAGATTGGGGTGGTTCAGAGTGTGCATTAATGAGCAAAAAATTAACTTTTTGGATCTTACTAAGTGGCTGCAATGAAAGAAAGATTGAAAAATGTAAAGGGGTCTAAATAGTTTCCGTACCCACTGTAGATCTGAGTTTTAGAGCAGGTTTTGCAGGCTAAAGTGTAGTTTTCATTGGTACTTTGGGGATAGATGCAACTTTTTGATCACTTTTTATCAATATTTTTTAGGAGTGCAAAATGACCAAAAAAGCTAAATTTTGTCGTTTGGATTTTTTTTTTATACGGTGTTCAGCTTATGAAATAAATTATGTTATATTTTAGTAGATCAGACATTTACAAACTAGCTTGTTAATAAAAGCTTGTTTTTTTGTTTTTTTTTACGTTTCACCCATTTGTAATTTTTTGGGGAGTTCCCAGTTGGTTAAAAAGGGATCTTATCCCACAAAAAAGTCCTAAAATGTCTATGTAGATGAAAAAATAAAAAAGTAATAGGGGCGGGGAGGAAAAAGAAATGAAGAGCTATATTATTATGACCGGCTGTTATGACAATGTCATGTCATGATAATGATGTTAACTGTGCGAGATAAATAATTCGATTTTAATAAATCAGACATTTATGGATGCAGCAATATCAATTATGTTTACCTACTTTTATTGTTTTGTATTATAAAATAGGAAGAGGCGGGTCTGTTGAACTTTTAAAATATTTTTATTACATATGTTTATATATATATTATATATATATATATATTATATATATATATATATATATATATATATATATATATATATATATAATTGATCAATAGGGGGGCACAGTCAATACACTAATTTTCTAATATATTGCAGACTATCGGGAGTCTCCTATTATACTGTAATACAATCAGTGGAGTGGTAGTCCTGGGAACTTTTATTGGGTCCCCATCTGCCATGACAACTGTTTTGCAGCATGTGACCATATGGCTGGGGGGGAAATATATGTCTTTGCCTGATCATGTAATTTGATTTTTCTGTGCTCCACTTTAATTTTTCTTGTTCAGTTATTGGTGTATTTTACATATTTTAGGGTGAATGATAAAACAAAGTAAAACAAAATTTGACATAACATGCATTGTGTGCCACTATTTTTCTTTAATATTGCAGGGTGGGCGTTACATTATGGGCTGGCAGGGTCCGAGTGCCAGGTCTGCTTTTTTGTCCCAGTTCGGTCCTGATCTTTCTTGAAGTCTAACAATGGCGAGGTACTGTTGATCAATAGTAAGGTGTTGTTGTGGTCTCATGATGTCAACACGTGAACCGCATGATGAGGAGGACTGTTTAAATCCCAATTCAAATTGATTCCTTAAATTTATTAGAAAATTCAGGTATTAAACACCTGTTGTGATTTTTGCCATTAAGCTCCTTGATAGAGATCAGCAAGTTGTGCAAAAAGTACTGAAACATTGAACAGTTGGACATGTGTGTTCTAAAGTTAACAGATTAGTCTCATTTAGTTCACTTAAAAAATGTTTTAAGAAATGTTATGTTCATCCTGAAATTTCAACCAAAAGCCAAATATCCCTCACTTTTTGTGAGCAGTCATAACATAAATTTGGAATCATACTGACCTGCAAAAGAAATATATCATGTCATTTATAGCACACAGCAAACTCAATCAAAATGCCCCCTCCACAAAAAAAAAAGATTTTTTTGAGGGGGTTGCCCAGTACATTATATAATATAGCAAATTGTACCATTAAAAGTATATCTTGTACACATCTCGCTATTTCAATTGAAAAATAAAAAAAAAATTATGGGTCTTGGAAGGCAGGGAAAACTAATGCGATGTGAAGAAAAATCCCTTCAGTGTTTAGGGGGTTACTACATACAGTACATATGGCCTCAATTACTTTTTCTTATAATAAGGCCTCAAACACTGTTTTTGCTATTGAAACTCAATAATTTAAAAGAACAGTATCAAATTTTATACCACATTTTTTTCATGTCATAATTTGTAGCTGAAAAATAAACAGTACATGTTCCCTAATAAAATAAATAATCATTTATTTATAGAAATGTTCACAGGTAATCCTCCACAGCCAGGAATTGTACTTGATTACTTGGTAGCTTTTGGCTAACAGACAGGGCAGAATTATCAGGAGGGAGAAGGTACAATTGTTCAGGGGCTTCCACCGTCTATGATCACTTCTCACTTCTGAAATGTGATTTCCAGACGCTCCGTTGAGCAAGATACAGAACCAGAAAACCCAAAAAAAAAGATCATCTTGTTCTATGATTAAGAACTATTTTTCTCTCTTGAAGTGGCTTCATATGATGTTTGCAGCTTTTTATAGCATGACACAATAAAATTAGTTGTTTTTAATCAAGTTCCCAGGAAGTGCTGGATACTATTTTCCTATACCAGTAGAAGAAATCCAGTTATTGAACATTCACATTTATTGCTATTGGAACAGAAAAAGTGACTACCACACACTTCATATACTTAAACAAACTCGCCCAATCCTTGTCATCTCCACAATAGATATCAGAAATAGATTATATTATTGGTGGATTATGTTGACATTCATGGATCAGCAATTATTGAATGAGTATTTCCATTTTAATTTAGCCCCAAATATAGCAAACTGTTAATGGAATGGAGGCTCTTGTAAATTTTTGGTCCAGTAAACCCTCTCCTTATTTTTTCATATTTTTTCTTTTTTAAATTTGAGTTGTAAAACCATTTTCTCCCGGCTTGTACAGAGCACACACTATCACATTTATTAACTATGCTGTGTAATATATACAGTACAACTGGAAATTATTTTTTTTATATCTCTTATCTAACACATAGCTATCAACTTTATTTAGGGAGTTTTTAGCTTGCAGAATGGCAAGTCACAGGAGTCTTTTAACTATAAGCCATGCCCGTGCTCCCATTATACCCATTATTTACAAACCCCATCTCCTCACCCGGATGCTCATGAAAACTCGTGAAATTCAGACACTGAAGTTGAGTTCTGGCTCAAGTTAAAACATAGAGCCCCTTAAAGGGATCTTGCCACGAAGTAAAATTGACGTGGGAAACTTGCAAATTGAATAATAAACATTTTCACCATCCATCATTATTAAAAATTCTGCACTGTTTTTGTTTTAGCTGCTCTTTTAGTGATCCATTGTTTACAGCTCATCTCCAGGGGATACGACCAGGGCTGAGAGCATCTCAGTCCTGGTCAGACATGCTCAGACATCACTTCTCCTCTCAGGCAGCTACTGAGTGTTCAAACCCAGGTGCTGTCATTCTACTCCCATCCTCTGTACTCCTTAGTAATTAGTCAAACAGTGCAAGTAAATAAAAAAGAAATCTCAATCAGGTATGTGCATTGAAAAAGAGAAAAAAACAACACACGATTGTTTACTTCAGGGATTTGAACATAGGATCCTTGTGCCTGGAGGCAAAAACTTTACCTCTCAACTAACTACTCACAATGCTTTATATAAACAAACCTTTCTTTGACTACAGAGAGGAAAGGCATGGTGATGTCATCCTGCTGGGTCACATGATGCAATTCAAACAAATCACACACACCCCCTTCTGAGCACACAGAGCTGAAGAGATGGATACAGGAGGTATGAAATGAGCTTGTGGCAAAACTCCTTTAATATCTCATAGCTCCCAATAACTGAGTTATTTCATTGTCATACCTATACCTAGGAAAGTTAGGTGAAGTCACATCCCTCAGAGCAGTTGTCACTCAGCTTTTCTTGAAACTGAATGTATGTAGAGATGCAATGCAAGGATCTTAGTCTGCATTGCTGCATTCAATAACATAGAAAAGAAAAGTGCTGACCGCTGTGAAGAATATGCCACTTAACAGTGTCCCCACAACAGTGTTTACTTAATGAGGTGATTAAGATGTTTGTATCATACATTCTACAGGAATGAGTCATGGCCATGAGAAGTTGTCACGATGGTCTGGACCAGATGGTGAAAAAGGGAAAAAGAGGGAAAGAGAACAACTTATCAGAAAAGAGAACAACTCATTAAAGAAGATGTCTCCTTTGAGTCACTTGATTTATATTTATTTATATCAAAATATATATCAAAGTATATATATTTTTTTCTTTTTTTAACAATAATGTATGGCAGCAGAATTAAAAAGCTGCATGCTGCTTTAGTATTCTATGCCTTTTTGCTTTGAACAGTTAAAACTATATACCCAGGTAGCACTGGACATAACGGCACTACTTATACACTTCAGCCCAAGATAAGGTATACATAACTAAGCCTAATAATGCCTCTTTTTAATTAAGCATCAGGACTTCAGATTATAATGGAACCATGATAAATTTGTCTGAACCATTTTCAAACAGATATCGACAAATCCATGCAGAAGCTACTGAGCTTCTGGTTTTCGCAGTTTTGGTCACCAAGAACAGCACTAAAGCCAAATGAATGTAGGTCTATAAGCATAAATGTTCACAATGCCTAAGGGCATGTCCCCACTGCACGGGTTCTCGGCCGGTTTTTCAGGCGGTTTGCGGTTTTGCAGACCGCCTGAAAAACCTGCCGAAAATGAGCACAAAGGTGCTCTATGGAAAACTCGTGCAGCAGTCCCCACTGCACGGGTTTTCCGCCCGGTGGTTTTGCTGCCTGCGGTCCACCCGCAAAACATTGAGTAAGCACAATCTTCCGTCCGGTTTCCGGACGGAACATGTGCATCTCAATGTTAAGGGGGTGGGCTTCAAGGGGAAGGGAGAAAAGCTGTCCCCCCCCCCCCCCCGCGGCCATGGGGACGGCCGCAAAACAGTGCACATACCGGTCGCATCACCGACCGGTATTTGTCACTTGCCGTGTAAACGGCCCCTAATAGTTTTGTTCACTTGCATGCAGAAAAATGTTATTAATAATAGCTATATACTATCTAGTAATCAATAATACTACAGTACTACATTTTTCTCAATAATCACAGCTCAAATATAATGTCATAAGAAGCTTGTAAAAAAACTGAAATAATAGTACCATACAGTACTGATAGAATATAGGAACTCCATGAAAATGCTATGATGGCGTTCACAAAGGTTCCTTCTCACTGATTTGGACATCCACTCACATAGCTTTTTTTGGAAAACTTCCATACATACCCACAAGCAATAAAATAAAAAAAAGTGTTGTAGTGTTTGTTGTAAATCCCCTAAAGGGGTTTTCTCGCTACAAAGATCATATCTCAGATTATGGGGACAGTAAAAATAAGCACTTTTGTAATTGGGTTGCATTACCTAAGTCACTTAGTATAGTAGATATGAGATTTTCTGTGCATCTGTTTTCTATTTCTGCTGCTGCTAGTCGGGACACGAACCCTTTTCTTTGATTGGCTAGTCGGGACGCCCCCCGAATGGATTCCGCCCTGGACACGCCCCCCTGCACTGTGATTGGCTAACTGACATTTCATTCAGCCTGTTAGAATATGCCCCCAGACAGGAAACGCCCTGGACACACCCCCTGCACTGTGATTTGCTGCCTGCACACTGTGTTTACTCCCCTCTGAACTGTTAAAACCGAGAGTAAAACCAGCTATGTGAAAGGGCTGCTGACTGTATACTCATCTCCCAGCTCTAAGGTGAATGATCTGACTAATTACTGACTGATTAACTCATAGATTCCCTCATATAACACAGTCTTGTGCCCTGTGTTCCCTCCATATAACACAGTCACACCGTCTCCTGCCTGATAACAGAGGAGGAAGAGGGGGGGGGGGGGGCAGTGTGCATTCCTCACATGTGTTTCATCAGTACAGGCTGTGTGTATAACTGGTTATAGCCCAGCAAGGAGCCTGTGGAGCCTGGAGATGAAGGCTCTACAGACACAAGAGAACACTGCAGGAGGCTGTATAGCTGTCCTCTCCAGACAACCTTCCCCTTCTACTGCAAATACAGAATGATGATGTCACAGCTCTTCAGTGAGGAGAGACACGCCTGCTGAGAGCAGAGACACGCCTCCTGGCAGGAGAGACACGCCTGCTGAGAGGAGAGACTGGCCCCTGAATTTCAAATTCAATCTCATAGAATTAGCTGAAGAGCACGAACACTTCAAACGATAAAACCCGATTAAGGACTACTGCGCCTTTTGTCAGAGGAGCAAAAATGAGCTGGCATCACTGTCCTGTGCTGGATGAAGCAGGGGCTCAGGTGTTTGATGACAGCCAGGACTCTGCTCTAATAACAAAGGATGGACATACCTCAGAGCCAAGCTATTTAACCCCTTAGATGCTGCCGTGAGTAGTGACCAATGCATGTAAGTGGTTTTAGTGGAAGGGGTTCCGTCTCTCACCATGTAGGCATCCCCTGCAATGTGTTCCCAGTGAGCTGAGGGGTTTACATGGTAACCAAAGACCTAATGAAAGCTTTCAGGTTTGACCTCTGTGTATGTTTTTAGGCTGTGCCAGGAGTTGGTTCCAATAGGATATCTGGCAGTGTTACACTGCAAGTATTATACTGTATAATGCACTTAGTAAGTAATGTGGTATATTATATCAGCAATAAAATGACTTCAGATTAAAGTCCCCTTGTGGGACTAAAAAAAGGATAATACAAGTTTAAGAAAGACATAAAAAAAACCAAGTAAGAGAAAACATTTTTTTTTTCATTTTCCCTAACAAAAGTCCTAATAAACGGAATAAGCAAAATCTATACATATTTGGTATCGCTGTCACTATAATGACCCAAACTGTAAAATTATCACATTATTTATCTTACATGGTGAAGAGCATAATAAATTTATGAAAAATGTCAATATTGCAATTTTTTGCTAATTTTTTCCCCAAAAAACATAATGGAAAGCAAACAAAAAGTTTTATGTACCCCAAAATGGCACCAATAAAAACTAAAAGTTATCCCACAAAAACAAGCCTTCATACATGTATGTTATAGGTTGGAATACACAGAGACACAAACTAGCTGCAGTGTTGCAGGGGCAGGCAAAAACCCCAGGCATAAAGGAAGAGAGGGAAAGACAAAAAGAGAGAGAAAGAGAGGGTACAGTATTGAGCATCAGTCTGTGAATCTAGTCACCAAGTTCAGTATTTCGTGAGGTAATGTGTTCCATGGACTGAGAGGACCACCAGATAGGGTGGGCAGGTAACCCCTACTTGGCTGTAACAGATGATATCCAGATGGACTGAGGTACAAATGGAGAGTGTGCTGAAGGTGAGACCGCTCAACTAAGTGCTGCCCTGTCAATATAGTAATATGTTTGTAACTGGCCAACTTGAAGACTTGCACAAGGAGAAAAAGTCTGCTAAGACCCCAAGGCTGCAGTGTCTCTGTAGTTTCTACTCCGCTGGAGCATGACCTACCTCAACACACCACCGTAGCCCTACATCACAATCACGCCATACACCTGCAACCTTGGTGCTTCTGCCTTGGCCACCTAACACTATACATTATGCAGCTTCTCTTCCTCTTAGTCCCTCACCCATGTGAGGGGGAGGAACTGGGCAGGCACAGTCATCTTGTAGGTTGCAGGCAGTGTAATAAATTAAGATAACCAAAAATTTTGGGAGCGGAAGAGGGACGAGCACTGTCCCCAGCAATTTGCATAAACCATTCGGGAGACGGGATCTGTGTCTCAGAGATGAATGTGCTTTGGTCCAATGTGCATATCAACCCAAGAACAAAAGTAAAAGACCTTGTGAAGATGCTGGTGGAAGCTAGTAAGATTGGGTCATTATCCACAGTGAAATGAGTACTGTATCAACATGGGCTGAAAGGCCACTCTGCCAGAAAGAAGCTCTTACTCCAAAAGAAACCAATAAAAGCCAGATTAATGTTTGCAAAGGCACACAGGAACAAATACTTACATTTCTGGAGACATTTTTGAACTGTTTGGCCATAATGACCATCATTACATTTGGAGGAAAAAGGAAGAAACTTGGTAGCCTAAGAACACCATCCCAACTGTAAAACACGGGGTTGACAGCATCATGCTATGTGGCAATATTGAAGCAATATTCAGGACATCAGCCAGGAAGTTAAAGCTTGGGCAGAAATAGGTCTTCCAAATGGACAATAACTTGAAGCATACTGCCAAAACAGTTACAAAGTTGCTTAAGGATAACCAAGTCAATGTTTTGCAGTGGCCATCACAAAGCCCTGATCTCAATCCTATTGAAAATCTATGGGCAAAGCTGTAAAGGCAGGTGCGAGCAAGGCGACCAACAAACATGGCTCAGTTATACCAATTCTGTCAGGAGGAATGGGCCAAAATTCTTACCAACTATTATGAGAAGCTTGTGGAAGTGTCGTGGTCGTGAAAACGACAATACCCGGGTCAGTCAGTTATTCCCAATCTCAAATAGCATGTGTGCACTGTGCTAAGAATGACACAGATACAAAGTTCCGTTTCAAACCCAGCTCATGCTCTCACCCTGGTCCCATCAGCACTTCCTGGAGTTTATTATGTGCACAAGTATATATACACAGGAAAGGAAGGAGCATGGTTAAGGCGTGGTTATTATTGCAACAAATCAGACATCTTCTGCTGTCCACTTCTGATTGGTTTAGGTTTGCCACTGTACAGACGTTATCGGGGTTTGTTTCCTGTAAGTCCTTTTTTCTGGAAAAACATCTATTTCTAGAAAATATTTGCTCATCTGGTGCGGTACACAGGAGCGGCTCCATTTTATATTGCTTTGTTTCTGATAGCTGAGCATTTAGTAGCAGGGAAAAATTAGAATTTGAAAATTAAAAAGGTAAAAAGGTATAAAAAATTTTTCAACCTCATATATATTATCAGCTTGAAAACCCCCCCAAATACTATTTTTCCCAAATTTTTTGTGTAAACCCCCATGATCTTTTCCCAAATGCCTTATTCCCTTTGCCTGTTAAACTTGAGCTAAAATTTAATATTCTCCCCCGTGTTTAATGCTACCTGGGACATGGAGCGGGAAATAAACCCATGATCACTACCAAGTTTGCCCCAAGGGGGGCGAAACAAGTACGCCGGTCTCTTCTACATTGCCTCTGATGGTAGGTAAGGGGGGGTTGACCACAAAACTCATGTCCCTTGGGCAGTCCCAGCTGACAGTTTTGTGATTGCGGGAAATCCATATTGGGGAAAACCGGAAAATTTGGTGAAAGTTGTTTTTAGGGAAAAAAAAGGGGATAAAGACTGATAGAAATTCTAGGGTCGGGAAGCCAAAGGGTCACTCCTAAAGGAAACCCTTTACATTTATTTTCTCAAACCCCCCCCTTGTGAGTGTTTTTTAAAGATTTTTCCAACAGGCTTTTTTATAGGCCATTTTTGATAAGTTTTCAATTTGCCAATTATGTTTCGCAGGATATCTCGGGTGTTTTTAAAAATCTCTGTTGGTTTTTGGGATACATTTATCCAATCGACCCCTTTTGTTTATCTTTTTTTGTGGTATTATTGGTTCGAGTCTGTTTTTTTATCCCAGTTTTGAATTCCCCACCAACCCCCGGGTCTTCCCCTTTTGTATTTTCAGACACCCCCAAAACAACACAAATGTAAAAAAAAGGATAAAGGAGTGTTTCATGATGATTCCGCCCAGGAGTTTTCTTGCAGTGTGAGGCATGCCCAAAGTGGTCTTCCTTCATTTCACTGGGGGTTGGGGGTACCAGAAAACTTGGTATGGTCCCTTCAAATCTGGGTTCCCCAAAAAACTCTGACATGTTTCTTTACCCACAAAAAATCACCATTTTGTTTTGGGGTTTTTTCTGATCGATCAGGATCGGGAATAGGGGGAAAAACACGCGGCAGGGTTTTATTTTTTCAATTCATTACAAACTTTGACAAATTTTTACAATTAACATTCCCGCACCAACTGTTGTGGATATTATTGTCCTAACCAATGCGGGCCTAAAAAATAATATTCAAAGGTATGGACCATGGCTCCCTAGGGGTTTCGGACAGAAAAAGGGCGATGGGTGGGACTCGGGCCCCGGGGATGGTTTTTTCCTTTACTGGCTTGAGAATTTTTTTTTTGAGTGTGGCATTCACCTCTCGCTTTCCCGAGCTCGGGGAAATGGTAGGAGTTGAAATCCAAGCAACCCTACTAGCTTCAAATGTTTTGGTTTTTTATTCTGCTGGAACCAGGCCTTATCGATCTAATTTGGGATTCCGAATCTGACACAAATTCATCGCATTTTTTTACAGTTTTTTTTGCAGTCTGTTGGGACGGGTAGCCTCGCCACCGGGGAAAACAATCCACCACCATGGGCATATTTGTATTTTCCACCTTGGGCAATCATGTGGCAATCGGTCCTTTGGAAAGGGGTTTACAATGGTTTGGCCGATGTTTTTGTGGCGTTTGTACCATCCTCCGGGGTTACAAGCATTGCATATCCCAACCCCCCTTCCTTTGGCTTTTTTGGGGTTTGAAATTGTCTCAGCAGGTCAGCACCGGGGTTTAGTATATTTCCCGATTCTGTTCTCATCCTTTTTTTTTTTCCCTTTCCTTTTCACTTTCTTAGTCCCTTCTTTTTTTTTCTTTTATCTTTTTCTTTCCTTCTAGCTTCTTTTTCTTGTTCCCTGGGAGTACGTATACAACCTGCCTGCTTTCTCTCGAATTATGGGGAGGAGGGCTGGGGGCCTTTGCCCCTGATCGGGTTGAAATTTTCCCCCGGGCCTCCCGTCTCCATTTTTCATGACTTTGGTTTTTTCAAGACGCCATTTTGGGCCGGATGGAGGCATACATCAAGGTCTGAAAGTCTCTTGGTTTCTTGATTGGTTTTCCCAAATACTGTCTGGAAACCCGCGGGGCCCACTTCGCCAAATCATGGCCACTCCATATCTGGGCTGAGTCAGTGTATATGTTCCCAGCTTTCCTTAGCGAGTTGAAGCTTCTTTTACAGCCAAATTCAGTTTTCCTGAACTCGGGGAAAAGATTAGCCTTTGGGTTTTCATCAAGGTAACCACAGCAAATCCTTTGGGGAATCGTCCTTGTTCATCTCTATCGGGATCCATCTGTAAAGGAACTAATCAGGGTTCTCCAGCTTGGAAACAGAGACATAGGAAGGGGGGAATTTTTCACCTCTATCTTTAAGGCTTATGATCATTAGAATTTCCTTCATCTTTTTCTTGTGTGATATTCGGGTCTCCATCTTCCCCTTTTTTGGAAGAAGCGGGGTGGCGGTTGAGGTATGCATCCTTAAAGGGTTACTTTTTCAGGCATCAGTAAGGGCATTGAAGTCGAAGGTTCGTTGCTTTGGATTGGGGTTGTTGGATTTTTTCAAGATCCCTTGAAGGGTCAGGGTCCAAATAGTCACAGGATTTTCCCAAAAAATGATGTCTTTAAATTCTTGTCAAAAAGGAGTTGTCAGCACAACAGTCTGAGGCAAGTAGGAGCAGTCTGTGCAAGGGGAATCTACTTGCATGGTATACCCCTAAGGTTCATACATTCCATGTTTTTGACCAAAACACCAGAGGCAGGGCCATATTTTTCGGAAAAAAGAGGTGAATTTTTTGTGAGTACCCGGGGATACCCGGCAGGACTTCGAGAATAAGTTGCTTTTTTTTTAGTCCAGAAGCAGGGTCTGCCTAGTGCGAGTCTGTGGTTTGAAGAAAAGTCTGCATAAAGTTGGTAGGTTGCTGATAAATCGAGGGTCGGGAGGGCTACTGAACGGTGGGTTTAGG
Source organism: Phyllomedusa bahiana (assembly GCA_025379985.1). NCBI lineage: Eukaryota > Metazoa > Chordata > Amphibia > Anura > Hylidae > Phyllomedusa > Phyllomedusa bahiana. Next base: position 156,754 of record JAODAL010003669.1, read on the forward strand.
AACGGTTGATACCTTGATTTTGTTGATCAGGTTTGGCATCTTTTGGTAACACACACTCCGCCTTTCTTTGGGCTGTTCCCCCCCCTAACCAGTCATTTATCATTTCTTTTTTCTTCCCTCTTTTTTCTCCTTACCATGCTTTTATGGAACCCTTTGGCAATAATAACAGCTTTCCCTTCGGAGAGCACATTTTAGCCTGACAGAGTTAACTTGTCCTTTAATAGTTCTTTTAGGCCATTCAGAATGCACGGGTCAATAAGAGGCATGGTCTTGTTTTTTTACTGAAACCCAAATTTTTCAAATTGTTCGTCATGCGGCTGCATATTTTTCCAAGATTCATCTTTTCTTTTTGGACATCTTGCATTACACGGCTTGTCTTACATGTCCTGTGCCCATTTCTTCAATTGTTTAATAAAGGCTGCCTGAGCCCAGAATCCTGGGGTGGTCTAGCATCATCCAGGGGTTTCCTTATTATAGGTAATACTATCGTGCCTTTGGGGTTTGTTAGCCATTAGATCCTGCCGGTTGCTGCATAGGGGTTCTTATTTTCACCAATTTCTATAAAAAAGGCATAGGGGGCTTTCTGGGTCCGGGGGCTATTCACCCAAATTAAAATTGATTTTGGGGAAAACTTGAAACTTGAGGGTTTCATCCTCGGTTTCGGAGGCTTTTTGGGCAGGCCCAATGGGCTGGGGGAGTAAATGGATTTTTTAGAACGTTATTTACATATTCAAAGGAATCAACTTCAAATATTTCGTCTGGAAAATAGGTGCTATGGGGTGGCTGGGCATCATATGTTGGCTCCTTTTCCTGTAGTATGGCTTCTTCACAGCATCAGCAGCATTGGGAATTGCCACATCGATTTCCTAAATGTGGTGGGTTGTGTTTAAAGATTGTTGCACTAGTCCCCCACTTTTCATCAGTCACTCATAGGGTCCCAAAATGTCTGAAAAAAAAAAAATTAGTGGCAGAGTTTGAACTTTGGCCAAGCATTCTCTGCTTCCCCTTGGATGCATACACAAAGGCTTCCAAATGGCCCACCGGGCAAGGGCACTATCTCAGGGATTTTCTGCCCTTAAACTGGCCTACCAGCATGGATTCAGGGATGAGCAGGGGAAGGCCCCAGGGCCGTGACAGCATTTTCCCCCCCTACTTCCCCCCCAGACCTTGGGCTACTAATCCTGCCCCAACTGCTTGTATCGGGGGACCCCAATTTAACGCCCGGGGGCAACCCTGTTTTCTCCAAACTAAGTTAGCAGCGTTTACCAAGGGCCCCCCCATTTAATGTACCAAGATCTCCTAACCCACAGAAGTGATCTTCCCCCCCACAATAGCGACATTTCTGAACACCCCCCCATTGTTCTGTAAAGGAAGGATCCCCTATTCCGGAAACCCGGGGGGGATATGAGACCCAGGCTGGGGCTTGGCCTTTGAGGGGGGACCCATGGGACATGGGGTTTCAATATGGAGTTCGGAAGGGACTCATAGTCTGTCCCATTTGGGGTTCCTGGGTTTACACGGGGGCAAAAGCAAACCCAAAGGGAGGGGAGAGCCTCCCCTGGGGCTGTGGGCCTACAAAGTTAGGCCCGTGTAATAGGGTCTGGAAGTCGTTTTTTCCGGGGTACAAGGGTGGTTTTTCCGGTTTTCCCGGGGGTTAAAACCCAAGAGGCTGCCCGAGGAAGTTTCCCTTTGCAAACCAAATTGGGTGCCAGGGGTGTACCCAAGATGGCCTCGGGAAGTTCCGTTGGGATACCAAGTGGCTGCCTGAGGGTGGACCAAGATGCCCCCAAGGGGTTCCTGTTTGGATACCAAGGGTGCCCGAGGGGGGACCAAGATGGCTGCCCCAAAGGGAATTCCGTTCCCCCACTTCCGCTGCCCCCCAAAGAACATTGCAACGGAAGTGGGAAAGGAAATCGAGATGAGGGGGTGGGCCCAAAGCTGACCACGGCACGGAAGCCCCGGGTTTTTTGCAACCCACGTGGGGGAGGTCCACCTTCCGGGGCCATTTCCAGCGATCAAGGGGGGGTGGGCATCAACAGTTGCAGTTAATTTTATTTTGGCAATAATTTAATAAAACCCAAAAGCATTTCAGATTTTTCATCCCCCCTTTTCCCCTTTAAATTCTGCATACCTTCAACTTTCAAAGCCCTCGCAACTCTAGATGACCTGTTACTTCTAAAAACCCTTACTTTCGCAGCCTCTTCCCCGATTAATATTCTTTCCCAACTGGCTGCAGTCGCCTCTGACGGAATCCAGCTAATTTGTAGAAGCACTCCTTCCTTCACATTTTTCTTTCCTTCCTCCTTGACAATTTACAGTCTCCGGCCCCCGCGGGGGAGTCTGTTTTTGTTTTAAAAAACCCAAAATAAAACAACAAAGGGGTACCCCGGGGCAGCGCTCACCATGGAACCTCACAGTTACCGCCCAAAAAGCCCTTTTTCTGGGGTTTCAGAATCCCGTCTTGGATCCCAAACCCCAAACTGCAGTTTGCTTGTACTCTACGACTCCGTAACGTGTACTTCTTACCAAGCCCCCGTGAACTTATGGACCATAAGTGTCCCGTGGATACCTGCCCTGTCTCCTTTTCCCGGGTGACAGCCCATATCCCCGAAAAGATTTACGGCTCCAAACAAATAAAATTTTTTCTTTCCCTTTTAATAAACAAAAACTTCTCCTTTTATAAACGCAATACCTTTTTTTTTTAATTACACAGACAACTTCTCTTTTTTCTAAATGTACGCAGACTGACTTTACTTCTCTTTTTTCCTCACTGTACGCAGACTGACTTTACCTTACTCATTTTAATTCTGTACACTAGTGCAGTAACACAAATAAACCGACGACGCCGTATGTGGTACAGTGCTGTGGTTCGTGATCACCGATGGGAAAGGACTCAATATCCGTACCACTCTGACGTTATACCTCACCGACCCATCTAAAACATAGGATTACTAAACTACGGATTATAACTATCTTCTCATGATTAACAGGCAAGTATACTCCATATATAGAATAGAGTGGACTTACCGTGACTCAGTGAGGTTGCGCTAGCCTCATCAGGAAGCAACAGGAGTTTCATCCGGCAGTCTGTGCGGAAGTAAGCAGCTTGTGGTTTTCCTTTCCGGATGCCCACGTTGGGTGCCAAATTGTAGAGTCTGTGAAAACGACAATACCCGGGTCAGTCAGTTGTTCCCAATCTCAAATAGCATGTGTGCACTGTGCTAAGAATTATATTTACTATTTTGCCATAGGCAAACTTAAACTCTATCAGTTCTCTATCTGTTAAACACTAAAACGTAACTTTTATTATATCTAACTCTTAAACCTCTATACACACTATTTAATAAACCTGATCTCTATCTCATATTTAAACCCTTTTTGCTTCTGAAAGAGGGAATAACTCCCTTTCTGATCAATCAAGTCTGGGGGAACCCCAAATATTTAAGGAGAGCCTTATTTCTATAGCAAAGGTACTAGCTCTCAGTAAGGGATCCAAGCCAACTACTAGGGCAGTCATCCCTAATATCATAGTCAATGAACAAAATTAAGGCCCCCTTGTGACACCGTCTGAAGCAGGTGACACTTCTCGAACAGAGGTGAGAGATCACAATTAAAACGTTACATGCCTGACCTCGCCGACATGTTTCGCAAGCTAACCTGGCTTTTCAAGGCTTAGAGATCGATCACATGTGGTCTGAGCTCACTTCCTTTTATATCATGTTAGGTAAACACAACCCATTCTGGTGCTCACCAATTAGCCTCAGAGACTCCACATAAAGCCACTCCCCATTCCGACGCGAGCACACTCATTACATGTCTGTTAAAGCTGCACCATTGCTCTATGTGCCAAACAACCTCAGTCAAATTCGCCATTCCATAACGGGCTTGGCCCCATCTTACCGTACTGCCTGTGCAATGCACTGCACCAACAAACACCTCAGCCCTGACTGGATGGGCTTCCATCTCACTTCTTCTCTATTATTGTTTCAACTGCGTGCCTCACCTAGAATGAAACTAAGCAGACTAGGTATCACATTACACAGCACACTGCCATCTTTGTACAATTCCCATAAAGAACCTTATCTTCAATATCTAATATGCATATTCATTGGGATTTTAACTCCAATGTACAATAGACCACTGTCATATTATCTTCCCTAAGCTCTTCTTATGTATGCTTATATGCATATTCATTCCAATTAGAGTGCAGCGCATTAAATACATGTTCCACTGCATTGTATAGTATTGTCTACAAAGACTATATTCATAAATACTTCTCTTTCAATGGTAATATTCATACTTCATTTTAATTATACTGTAGGCTTATTGCTAGGCCATCCTTCCCTCCCACAGTCTGGACCACACATGTTCCCCATTGAAGATTCTCTCCTACGGCTCACAGCTAGACCATTCAATCCACCCCATTCACAATGGGAGCCATGTAAGAAACTCCAGTATCCTCAAATGCCACCACATCAGAGCTGCATCCGCCTCGCACCTAGACCAGCGGGCGCAAGCTGGAAAAATAAATCTCTACATACATGAGTAAATACATGAATCAGTCCTTGCAAAAGCATATACATGCATCCTAATTGTTTAAATAGAAACGTGGCCATCACGTGAGAATTACTTGTCAATAATTACAGGACCCAGTGACAATGAGGAACAACAAAGAGGCAAAAGGGCGGAGATGAGAGGGGGAGGGGGAAGGGGCGCGAGGGAGATGAGGGATGGGGGGGGGGAAAACAAAACATTATATGAACTCTGATGCTTCCTAGTCATTTATTCCATCTGTGCTATAATCCACTTGACCGTACTTAATCAACATATATCATGTTTCTTCAAAAATTATTATATAGGGAATATCAGATCAAATTAAATGCCGAAAATGAAAAGCCTCATTTAGGCCTTTAGGTTTACATTGTATTGAGTCTGTGGATCATCTTGCCTCTTCTGCCAACAAAAACTACAATCCAAGTGCCCTATCTTTCCCTTGCTTTTTCACACTAAGCCCCAATAAAATTTTTTTTGCACCTCTATTTCAGCCATTATGTACTTCCCAAAATGTGTCTCGCTAGGGGAGTGTCACCTCTAGGATTTTAAATAGTACTCTATTGTACATTGGAGTTTATATCCCAATGGAATAAGCATATTAGATATGAGAGAAGGGGCTTATGGGAATTGAAAAGATGGCAGTGTGCTGTGTAATGTGATACCTCTGTTGCTTAGTTATTCTTGGTGAGACATTGCAGTTGCAATAATATGAGAGACACGTGAGATGGAAGTCCATCACAGTCAGGGCTGAGGTTGTTGTTGGTGCAACTGCATTGGCAAAGGCAGTAAGGTAAGATGGGCGCAAGACGTTATGGAGATGGCGAATTTGACTGAGGTTGTTGGCTCATGAGAGCATAGTTGCCAGATTTAGCAGGAAATGTAAATAAAGTGTGCGCGCGCGGAAGGGGGAGTAGTGGGCTTTATGTGGATTCTCCTGATGGCTAATTGGTGAGCACCTGAATGGGGTGTTTACCTACATGATATAAAAGGATGTGAGCTCAGACCACATGTGATTCGGATCTCTAAGCCTTGTTAAGCCAGGTTAGCTGGCGAAACTTTCGGCGAGGTCAAGGCATGACGTTTTTTAAATTGTGATCTTTCACCTCTGTCTACAAGTGTCTCCTGCTGCAGACGGTCTGGTCAAAAGGGGCTCTTATTTGTTTGTGTTATGAGATTAGGGACGAACTGCCCAAGTTGTTGTGGTGGGGATCCTTTACTGGAAGTAGTACTGCTATTGATATTTAGGCTCTCCTTTAATAGGTGGAGGTTCACAGAACTTGATGATAGAAAGGGAGTTATTCTCTTTCAGAAGCAAAAAGGGGTTAAATGATGAGGATAAGGAATCAGGTTTTTAATTAGTGTGTATAGAGGTTAAGAGTTAGATATAATAAAATGTTACGTTTTAGTTTTAATGATAGAGAATGATAGAGTTTAAGTTTTGCATTGGCAAACAAATAGTAAATATAGTGATCAAAAGTCACTCTTTGTTCTCTTGCGAGATTCCCAATTTTTTGGAGATTCTGTGCTAAGAATGACACAGATACAAAGTTCCGTTTCAAACCCAGCTCATGCTCTCACCCTGGTCCCATCAGCACTTCCTGGAGTTTATTATGTGCACAAGTATATATACACAGGAAAGGAAGGGGCTTGGTTAAGGGTGGTTTTTATTGCAACAAATCAGACATATTCTGCTGTCCACTTCTGATTGGTTTAGGTTTGCCACTGAACAGACGTCATCTCGGGTAGTTTCCTGTAAGTCCTTATTTCTGGTAAAACATCAGATTTCTAGTAAATATTTGACGTCATCTGGGTGCGGAACACAGGATGACGCCGCCATCTTATATTGCATAGTTTCTTATAGTAGCATTTTAGTAGCAGGGAAAAATTTGAATTTGAAAAGTACAAAGGTATAAAGGTATAAAAATATACAACACTCATATATATGTATATCAGACTTGACAGAAGGATAGCCAAAACGTTTCACCCAAGTTATACAGCTTAAGGGCAATGCTACCAAATACTAATGACATATATGTAAACTTTTTACTTTGCAGAAAGTAATGAAATGCCTTAAAAAATTCTCATTCTTATTATTCTGGCATTTTCAAATATAAATAATTTTGGTAATCCTAATTAACCTAAAACTGGTAAGGTCTATTCTGATTTCAGATAGTGAGAAAAAAATGCATATGTGCATATGTGTCTTTTTATATAGTGTATGTAAACTTCTGGTTTCAACTCTAGGTATATATGTCTCCCCCAGTAGGTTATAGGTACATAGGGCCCCCAGTCTGAAGGCAGGTATATGGCTCCCAGTTGGTAGGCAGGCATATGTCCCCATATATTCTGTAGGCAGGTTTATGTCCCCCATATTCTGTAGGCAGTTAACCATCCCCCATATTATTATTTGGTCAGGTATATGTCCCCCATATTATTCTGTATGGTAGACAGTCATAGGTCCCCCATATTCTGTATGGTAGGCAAGCATAGCTCCCCCATAGTCAGTATAGGCAGTTATAGGTCCCCCATAATCAGTATAGGCATGTATAGGTCTCCTTTAGTCAGCATAGACAGGTATAGGACCCCCATAGTCAGTATATGCAGACATAGGTCCCCCACAGTCAATATATGCAGGCATACGTTCCCCACAGTCAGTATAGGCAGGTATAGGACCCCCACAGTCAGTATAAGCAGGCATAGATCCCCCATAGGAGGTATAGGTACCCCATAGTCAGTATAGGCAGGTATAGGTCACCTATAGGCAGGAGTAGGTCCCCTATAGGCAGTAAAGGCAGGTATAGGTCCCCCATAGGTAGGAATAGGTCCTCCATAGGCTTTATAGGCAGGTATAGGTCCCCCATAGGCAGATATAGGTCCCCTATAGACAGTATAAGCAGGTAGAGGTCCCCGATAGGCAGTATAGGCAGGTAAAGGTCCCCCATAGGCAAGAATAGGTCCCCCATAGGCAGTATAGGCAGGCATAGGTCCTCCATAGGCAGGTAAAAGTCCCCCATAGACAGGATTAGATCCCCCATAAGCAGTATAGGCAGGTATAGTTACCCCATAGATAGTTATAGGTTTCCCATAGTCATTATAGTTGGGCATAGGTCCCCCATATGCCCAAATAGATCCCCCATAGGCAGTATAGGCAAGTATAGGTCCGATTGTATGCGGGCTGACAGTGACATCAAACAGATAGAAGAAGGCTGAGAACACAGCAGGACAACAAAAACAAATTCAGCAGCAGCTGTACAACTTATCATCAGTGCACAGTTTCCTGAAACATCCCCAAGAAAAGCACAGTGGGATGGCAGGAAAGATGTTTTATACACCATCAGCATAAGTAGCTGCTGATTAACTCTAAGGGCGACATGTATGAATCTCGCCACGTCGGGGCGCATGTTTTTGCCAGTTTTCCGGCGAAATTTGCGCCTGATTTATGTCAGCGCCGGGGCGCGCTCATACATACCATGTAAAGTCTGCCGCGCCTCATCAGTGTGTGAGGCGCAGTGCGGGACTTAGGCGCAATGCGGGACTGCGCCTAAGATTCGCCGCCCATGGTAGTGCGCTCATACATGCCGTGTAAAGTCTGCCGCGCCTCACCAGTGTGTGGGGCGCAGTGCGGGGACTTAGGCGCAGTGCGGGGCTGTGCCTAATATTCGCCATCCGAGGAGGTGCGCTCTTACATGCGGTGAAAAGTTCACCACGCCTCGCCAGTGTGTGGGGCGCAGTGCGGGACTGCGCCTAACATGTATTCCGATTCGAGACAGGCTGGACAAAAGCGAGAAATCATTAAAGATGTCCGTGCGGAGTATGAATAAAAGAATCGCCTTTATTAGGTGTAAAACATTATCTGAAAAAGAGCTGAAACATACTAAAAAAAATACATAAATAAAATCACTTTTCAAAAATCCAGAACGGCGCTACATCAGGAATTAGGATCTTGGAAATTGCCGGAAATACAGTAATTCAAATTCTGTAAGCGCTTCTCATTGCTTGGCAGAAACTAGCTAATCAGAATAGGAGCGACAGTGAACCATTATAACCTATGGAGAAATATTGACCAATCAAAATCAAAGGCGGGACAGTTCAAAATACAATAAAAATGCAGAAAAGAGCTGATTGGTTGAGCAAGCGGGGGCTTGGCAATCCTGGCCAATCAGAATAGGAGCGACAGGGACCCATTATAACCTATGGAGAAGTATTGACCAATCAAAATCAAAGGCGGGACAGTTCAAAATAAAGTAAAAATGCAGAAAAGAGCTGATTGGTTGAACTAGCGGGGGCTTGGCTATCTCGGCCAATCAGAGCGCGAGCTAATTGCCCCATTGTAGTCAATGGAGAGATCGGGGCAACGAAATCTCGGCTCAGCGTCGTGCGGTATGGAGCATAATTAAAAAAATCATTTTTATTAGGTGTAAAATATTCTCGGTAAAAGAGCTGAAACCTTCTATAAACATAAATCAATCAAATCCCTAATCCCTCGTTTGTCGCCGAGACCGGCGCTACATAAGGAGTTGGGATATAGAGAATTGCCGGGAAATACAGTAATTCAAATTCAGAAAGCTCTTCTCATTGGTTGGCAGAAATCAACCAATCTGAATAGGAGCGACAGTGACCCATTATAAGCTATGAAGAAGTATGGACCAATCAAATGAAAAGGCGGGATTCAAAATAAGTAAAAAAGCAGAAAAGAGCTTTTTGGTTGAGCCCGGGGGCAGATAGAATCCCCCAAATCATATGTATGCGTTTTTTTTGAATGGAAAAAGAAGGGCGGTAGAAGGGGCCCTAAAATTATTACTGTCTATGGGAAATAATCGGGATGTGTTTGGTTGGGGGGAAAGGGGGGTGTCCAGCTTGCCAATCGGGTCTGAGCTACCTTCTCATAAGTTTAGGGGGAAAAAAAAAATGCAAGGAGCTTTTTTTGTGTTTGGCTACTTAAAAGAGGCCGGGTTTTTTGGACAAGGGAAAGAGGCGACGCCCTGTTATGGTTTTCTAATCAATTGGAAAAAACGTAAGGGCCCAAAATCAAATGAAATTTCCCCAAGTTGTCCGACGTAATAAAATAACAGTAATTGGGGGTAAAGAAAAAAAAAATAATTCAATAAATTCATTTTTTTTTCTTTATTTTCCATCCCCATCTTTGACCTTGGTACAAAATAAAGAAATAAAAATGGGGGGGGAGTTTGCTATGTAGGAAAAGGGAGGTGCTGCGGGCTCCCCAAGGACTTCTTATCATTAATTCCTAATCAAAAGGGGCCGAAATCGGAATAAAAAGGCACCCCAAGTGCCTGGGACCCTTTCTACAAGGGGGCTGGGGTCTCCAACTTTTTTACCCCTTAAGAACTTAGGAGAGTGGAGTCTTCCCGCGCCCAGAACTGCGGCGCCATTTTTGCAGAACGAGGGAGCGTGGGGGCCGCTTACTGCGCTGCGCGCTGCCGCCTAAAACCCTTTGGCCGTCTCCGGGCCCGGAAAGGCTTGACACCCCGAAAAAACGGCTTTCCTTTCGTCGGCCCCGGGGAAATCTGGGAATGCGGGCTTGGGATCCCGACACCTGTCCTTGAAGCTGCCCCTATCGGGGCCCCGGGACCCCGGAAGTGGGGGGACTGCTATGAGGCTCGAGGGGTGCCGCGGGCCCCCATTTTTTTTCCCAGGCAGGCCTTCCCCTGTCCTTGAGGGGTGGGGAATATCTCCCCTAAATGTCCTCCCAAAGGGGGCCGCGGGGGGTCCGGGCGGAAGGGGGAACCCCACGGCGGTTACTTCCCTGAATGCGGGGAGCAGGGGGAAAGGCCAGGGCAAATAATTCAGGGACAACCCCCAGACCCCCCTAACCTATCATAACTCCCCCTTCCCCAAGCCCAGGGGATATTCAGGGGGCCCCTGATGAAAAGGACATGGGGACACTGTGCGGGCGCCCTGCTGTCAGGAGGCACAAGGGGGTGGGGCGACACCGACCCCATCCAGAGAGGAACACACCCCCCTGGGAAGTCCCCCACTGAGAACGCCATGGACCGACTGGGGCGCTCCCGGGACCCCCCATGTTGGGTAGGCCCCGGGCCCCTATGCCCCGGTCCCGGGGTTGATGTGGCTTGGGGGGTGGCGGGGCTGACAAAGGGGGCCCCCCCCCCTGACCCAGCGGGCCCCCTGCTGACCTTTGCGACAAGGATGGTGACCTTACCCAGAGATGCCCGTGGGCGTCCACCCCTAACTCCTCCATGTGGGGCTGTAGTCTCCGAGCTTCCCCGGGGATCAGAATCTTTCCCTCCTTCTATCAGGGCCCCCGGGAGTCTCCCTCGCCCCCGCCCGGGACCTTCCACCTGAAGATGAGCTCTTTGCCTTAGAGGTCCCCGGGAGCTTAGGGCTCTTCTCTATTTTCTACCGACGAAGGGACCTCATTTTTCTGGCGGGGACAGGGGGTTTGGAAACGGCCCGGCCCGGTCCAATTGTGTGGTGCCTCCGGTTGGGTACACCAAATGGAAAAAAAAAAGGAGTAAAAACTAATCTCGCACCTCCTTGCTTCTCTTAAAGGGGGCAGTCTTCCAAATGCAGTTTGACCAACCCAAAGGACGACCTGGAGAAAAACCCCAGTCGCCGCAAAAAGTAAGGTGCGGGGGACTTCGGAGTCAGTAGACCGGGGACCTCACTACCACTTTAACAAAAACTATTCAATGCACCCCGGGGCGCCCCGAAACCCTTTTTTTTAATTCGATGGGCCCTTTGAGCGCTCCACCACAGAGTTTGGATCCCACCCCCCCGGGGGATGTCTCTGTAGGATCACCCCCTTTACCATAAAGAAGAAAAAATTTCCAAAAACTAGGTTTATGCAGGGATCGGTTTGAGGGGGTACTGGGCCCGTTCCCGAATTTTACGCCCAACCCGGCATGAGGGCAGCCTCAAACCCCTCCTTCGTTCCCCCCAATTAAGAAATCCTACAGGTGGGATTTCCTTTTTCGCCCGCAGTTTAAACACCTTGACAGAAAGCTACCTTTTTTATCCTTTGGGGGACTTGCCACCTTTGTTTTCCCCCGGGGTTGCCGGAAGTGTCCCTCCCAATGGTCGGCAGCTGCTTTTGCGACCCTGTAAAGGCCCCGGGCCCAGACTACTGGAACCAGCGGGTGGCCTCAACTGGCGTTTTTTCAGCCCCAAAGGGCCCGGCGTCGTCGACAGCCCGGAAGCCAACCCCGAGAGGAAGGCCCCATCCTGAGGACTGTTTTGGGAAGCCTTGGGCCCTTTTCCCCTTTTAAAGTGGCTCCCGGGGTTTTCGGAAAGTATGATCCGTCTGCCCCCTGGAGAAACGAGACCCATCCATCTTTATTTGGGGTGGGATTTTTTCTGTTTATCGTGCTTTAGTAGGATTCCGGTCATCAGTTCCTTTTTGTTGTTCCCCCTGGGGGTTTCCCCCCTGTCCTGATACATGTATGCTTTTCGGGCCTATTGGTTTTTTTTTTTCATTATAGGTGGGGTCCTCCCCCGGGACTTTCCCTTTCCCCCGGGGTTCTCCGGGTTTTGTAAAGGAGTTTATAAACTATTTTGTTGGACGGGTTTGGGGGGGGGTTTGTCCTGGGGGTGCGGCCCCCCCAGGGCTCTTTGTTGACGTTCTGGGGGGCTTTGGGGCCCGCGGATCTTGCGGTGCGTAACCCCCTAACCCCTTTTTTATAAAAATTAAAAAAATAATCTTTTTTTATATAGGCCAACATATTCCCCACTTTTACAATTTGGAGATTAAACTAAGACATTCACATTAAAATACTTACAATAGACACAAGGGGGTGGGGCCCGCTCGCAAGAGTTACAAAATTAGGGTGTGGGAAGACGAAGGCAAGAATGTAATTTACAATGGCCCCCATTACATAAAAAGGGTTTTGGTTTTACATAGAAATTTTTTGAACCTGCCCCCCTCTATATAAACTATAACAGTTAAGTGCCGGGAAAAAGAGATGAGTGCGGGTTTGGTGTGTGGGGGGAGGGGGGTGTTGCATTAGGGATTCGGTAGGGCCCGAGTGAGAAGATTATTTCAGGGCCTTTTAAAGCTATGAGAGTTCTG